>KQ473453.1:0-83339 GCA_001314375.1 Phytophthora podocarpi
ATCTCCAATTGATCAACAAAAATAAGAGATCTACCCTTGAAAAGGAGTATTGGGGTTTAAAAAATGAGTCATAATTAGCTTGTAAATAAGTTTGATAGAGACATCCTCTGTAAGTTTTTGACTCGGTATATCATTCGATGTATTTTTTATGATATTTTTGTAAATATCTGACTTGATATATAGATATAATAATGTGTGCAGGCTGTTTAGAGAAAGAACGTGAGCTTGCCAAGCTACAAAGGAAGCTTTGGATCATNGTCGTATCAAGAATGAGTTGGTGAATCTTGATGCTGTCGCTAATTTCCGTAAAACTGTTGTAAATCAGAAGTATAGAAATGAGTTGGAAGATATATTTGGAGTTCCATTCCATTGTATCAAGGATCGATATCTTAATCTTCTAAATGAGCGGAATCATATTTGTCATTCTTATGCTACATTCCGACACGACTCAGTCATGCCGAGTTATTGGTAATTTGAGTACTCATTTTTTTATGATTCGCAACATATAGATACGATGTTCCCAAATTTCATATCACTCGCTCAACGAGAGCAAAAGCGACAGGAGCTACTTGAACGAGCACAAAGACGCGTCAGACAAGCAAATGCAAAGCGAGACATGTATCAGGGCGCAGCGTGGGCGACTGANTAGCGAAGAAAACGACAGCAACAACCCAAACTGATACAGGTGTTGGCACTGATGAACCCATCCCTGATGCAGCGAAGCAAAACCTGAATGATATTATTGATCATGCGATTGCTCAATCTGACTTTAAAAAAAGTCTCAGTGGTGAAAACTCTGGTATAAACCCTGAGGTATCAACACCATCAATGGTAGATGTGGGATCTACAGCTAAACCAGATACTACTGATGCTGAAACTCAAGCAAAGCCTTCATTAGTTGATGTCGATGTTGGGGAGGATGCATCACCAACACCTGATACTCTATTTAGCGATGATGAACAAATCTCTCAAAACGAATTTAAGAAAGCGGTTGAGGAAATATTTGAGGTTTATCCGATTCTTGCTCAAATGGGTATTCATCCCCTTGCTTCTAATGGACGTCAGCTAACGAAGTATTATATTGGAAACGGAGCTAAGACATACAGTATTAGATTCAACAAGATTGTCTTGGTTCCAAGCATTGATTGGGAAGAGACATACGATCATATTGGATTTGTCATCACAAACGATGTTAGATTTATCAATTATATCAACGAGAAACGTGAGCGAAATGAGATGGGTAAAGAGGATAAAAATGCACCGCATCAGGTGTGGCAGAGACTCATTGGTAATAAGCGTAGCCTATCAACCACACCGATTGACTATAAACTAAGCAAACAGCGACTTGAGGACAGTTTTCTATTTGATAATTCAACTTCCACAGCTTCCGATCAATCTGATAGTAAATTGAAAATGTACTTGATCATTGTTAAAAATAAGGAACTACTTGAATCAAACGGTTTAATGAAAAAGATTGTTCCTGTCCTTAAAGGAACGAACAAAGCAACCCCTTTTGATGCTAATGGTTATGTATGGATCAAGGGGAGTACTATTGGTGTTTTCGGTAAGGAAAGTAATCAAATGAAGCCGGCTATCATCAAGAAAGTCAATTGGCAACTCTCACTCAAATCATTTGTTGATATGGTCAGAGCGAAAGGTCTTGACTTAGAGATGGTTGGTGATGAGGATAAAGAAATTGATGCGAATGATTTCACAGAAGGTGTAGGCGAGGCACGCCAAGGTACAATAGCTGGAGTTGATGAAGATATGGATCAAAATCTATCTAACGCTGACAACGATGCTAAAAAAATCTTAACCGATTACTACAGCTCTATTTATTCTAAGGGGGTTAAAATCCCATTCAGACTCAAACCAATCGTTGAGTCTAAGGGTAGCGTTAAAACTCATACTGAATACTATTTTGGTGAGCCATCTGAAACAAGACCATTGAATATTAGAAATGGGAAACACAAACAAGTATCGGGAGAAGCGTGGAAGGGGTTGATGAAGACTATCAGATGGATGGATACATTCATATCGTTGCTCGATGGATTTGAGGATTTGGATAAATATCTCAAGGAAGTTGAGTATCCATTCCCATCAAATGATGAGGAAGCAGCAAAATTGGTTGAGAGTAAGAAACTTGATCAGCAAAGGCGTAAAAATCTCGATGATAATCTTAAAATAATGAATGATGCAATCCTGAATACGGCTCATGATATCAGACGACAAGGTATTGAACCCTATACTCAGGTTGATAGTGAAGACCAACTACTGAAGCTTCATGACGATTCTGAACGCGCTTACCAATCATACGGAGAAGCGCAAAAGCGTTATGAAAAGGCTAAGGAAGCAGTCAAAGGAAATAACTCAAAATCAACTCGATCGGCACTAAAGGCAGCGGCATCAGCTATGAAGGCAACAAAAGCTGTATTTAACGCAAAAGCTAAGCAATATAGCATTGCGGCTCAGGAGCAAATCAATGTAGATGGCTTTGTTGATCGTCAAGATGATAAATCGGTTCGTGGAGTTATGAATGATATGATCAATCAGGTTAGCGGAAGCGGGTTGAAAGGTCGTGGTCTAAGAGGAGCAGGTGTAGCTCCACTCGATGGGGTAGTCAGACGTGGAAGAACCTACAATCTAAATGAGATTCAGGGGTTAGCAACACCAAGCGCCTATGTTTATCGACAAATAGGAAACAAGTATATCCGTATCCCAGATCTTGATGCAAAGACTCTTGTGATTGTTCAACCTAACCGTCGCAAAGGTGGGCCGAAGTGTCAGATTAGTGATAGCCTACAATCAATGATCAGAAGTCTCGTATATAAGAACCATATCGATCAGGGGGTGTATGACAAGCTCAGCATCGAAGATAAAAAAATGTTCAAAGAGATCCTTGCGATAACTCACCTTCAGTACAATTTCCACGATAAGCTTACAGATCCGCTTGAAACACTTCGCGCTGAGTATGACAAGCTCAAGGCTCATATTGAATTAGGAAATGATAATCCAAGCATCATCAAGCAGCTCAAGTCTCTTACAGTGGATATGTACAACAATCGCCTTATCGATGATAAAGAATTTAAAGAAATTATCACGAGACTACTATAAACACTATGTTCTTCTTTAACCCCCGCATTATTTCAGCATCCAGTGGTAGCTATGGCGATAACGCCGATAACAACGTCGCTGAACTCAAAGCTATCATGAAGAATCTTATCATTCATGACCGCCCTCAGAAGACTCAGGCCGCTGTATGGGCCACTGATCTCGATAAGTCAACCAGGAAGGTAGATGCTTCGACCCAAACCGAAGGTGGCCGTATGTGGGCCTACCAACCCAAGAAAAAAAAGACCGTGAAGACGTTTGCTCTCTAAGCTATGCCACTTCGCACGAGTTTGTTTCGGTATCCTCGATAAATGTTGATTTTTTTATCGTTGATACTTACTTCAAGTATGGCAGACTCACCATCAGGACTTTTGGTGGGAAGGAACACACTATCACCAAGAACAATAATTTTGTCAGCTTGTAGCATCGTCGATCCCGCGATCTGATTAGGTTCATCAGTAGTTAAATTAGTTTTGAGCTCTTTACTTGGTAGGCAACCCATTGTTGCTATACTCTACCAAAGATATTTCTTAGAAAACCAGTCGGTTGTGTATGGGTTTTCATCATCTATGGGTCCATGCCGCTTGTAGTATGCTTCACGTCGTTTCTTATCCCTATGATCATAAGGTTTGAATGCCTTCAAGAGCGTTCGATCTTTATACTGAGCATAAGGCTCACCATTCCGCTTAAGACCCCCAAAAGATACAACGTGGCCATCAGCAAACACAGCATCATATTTTTTATCTTTCCGACGAGAAATACGGAACTTGAAGGCAACCATAGTCTATATTCACTCAGCGATTTTTCAACTCGTCGATTTGCTTTTGCTGGTCATCTACTCTATCAACCAATGCCTGAATCATTCTCACGTTATAAGCAGCCAACTTTGAATAATCTACATGAAGCTTTACCCCCTTAGGCTCTAACCATGGATCAGAACTTTGCTCAAGTTCTGTATCATTATCAGGGATACGAGCGACTAAATCTAAGAATCCCTGATCTAAAACATCCTGAGCGATCAGACCCAATTCTTTTGGCTTATCAGGATGTTGCTTCCATTTATATGATTTCACTTTCAAGGTCTTGTAGAGGCATTCCACGCGCTCAATAGGCACATCAACAATATCTTGCTTTAAACGATGATCTGATTGCATGACCATGGCCTCACATCCGATATAACCATTGAATATAGCTGTGACATTCGTGTAGGTGATTGGAGTACCTGTAGCCGTCTCCGTAGCTCCTGAATCCGTTCTTAGTCGATACACTGTTAATCCTATGTTCCCCGCGCTATTCCATGTATAACTTACAGTATTAGAGACATGGAGAGGGGCTGATGGGGTGACAGTAGATAATCCAAGACGTCCAGTGTTCGTTAGAGTCATACGAGTTGTCTGATTAGTACCAAATCTTAGGTCATTAGATGTATAATTTCCAATCCAAGTAGCATTCGTAGATGTTGCATTAGTGCCATTATTGACCTCGATTTGAAATTGAACAGGTGAAATGTTCGATCCTTTAAATGTAAGCATCCTTGTATAGCTACTATCCAAATAATCCATTCCAGATCCAGTAATAGAGAAATATTCATTTGCAGGTGTTGAATTAATGCCTAACTCTGTTAAGCTTCCTACAGTTGTTATATTAGCTTGATTTCCATAAGCTAAAAAACCCTTTAGACTACCAGAGCACGTAATATCACCAGATGTTGAAAGGGTTGCTGCTGATATATTTCGACTTGCATCGACGAAAGCAACACTATTGACTTGATACCCAGCGAATGCGTTCATCGTTCCGCTACAAGCAATATTACCGATATTTTGGATATGCCTTGAGCTTGTGATAACATCAGTCCCGCTGATTCTGATCGATCCGAAGTCGCCGAGTGTCCCGCTGACCTTCACTGAACCATTCAGGTTTTGTGCATCAAGAGTGCGGATCGATGCGATATCCTTGTTGGCATCAACTATCAACGCTTTGCCTCCGATAGCGCCTCCATATGAGAACCCAATAAATGGCATATGATCAAAGTTGAGATACAATCCCAACGATGAGTTCCAGAATTTGAGGTTAGGTATTTGCAAACCAGTTCCACCAGTATTCAGCGTGAGGTTGGTTAGTGTTCCAACCGATGTGATAGCGGTTTGAGAAGCTGTAGATAGTGCTCCCGTGAGTGTCGTAGCTGAGATACTGTTCAAACCAGTGATCGTTCGTGATGCTCCGGTAAATACTAAATTGCCACCGATCGTGAGCCCTGAGAGCGTTCCAACCGCTGTGATACCCGTCTGAGACCCCGATACAGCTCCTGTCAGAGTCGTAGCTGAGATACTACTCAATCCAGTGATCGTTCGTGATGCGCCTGTGAAAATTAGATTGCCACCGAGAGTGAGCCCCGAGAGCGTTCCAACGGATGTAATAGCTGTTTGCGAAGCGGTAGATAATGCTCCTGTGAAAGTCGTAGCTGAGACAGATGATAGACCACTGATCGTTCGCGATGCTCCTGTAAATGATAGATTTCCACCGATCGTGAGCCCTGAGAGAGTGCCGATCGATGTAATATCAGGCTGAGCTGCGGTCTTGATCGAACCATAGATGTTTATTGCTGTTAGTGAGCTGATCGTAGCAACCTCCCCAGATGCTCCAAGCACGAGAGCCTTGCTATTTGCCGCCATTCCAGGCGTGATACCATCCAGGAATGATGGTAGAGTACCCACAGCTACCCCATCTACTGTTAGAGCGCTACAACTGATAGAACCAAGACCACTGATATCATTATTAGTTCCAGGAACAAGTGATACGCCTTGTGTAGCTATCCCGGGTGTAATCCCTGATAGGAACGTCAATCGATAATCATTCTTGTCAAGATACAAAGTCTGAGCATACTCATATGTCAGATAACCAGACGAATCCACCTTTAGGAAGTAATCGGGGTTATAGATGGTTGATGAGAAAATTGGCTGAGGATAATGAAAACCAGAACTCATAGTTGTTTTTTATCTCAAGCTATATAGAACAAGCGATTAAATACACGATCATGAGCGGAATTCCAAACTATGGGGCCTCCCTCCCGAAAAAGTTCAAATCGTCAAGCATGGGTGATATACCAGCTCTTGACATCAAAAAGCTGTTCAGGATGGTTGTCCTTGGTCCCTCATTCAGTGGAAAGAACAATCTCTGTTTGTACATTCTAAAGCATTCTCCTCACGTATTTGCTCATTTAACGATCATAGCCCGTAATCCTCAGCAAGAGTTGTACGAATATCTACGCGATAAGTTGGAAGATTTCATTACTTTCGCTGACCCCGATAGCCCACCAAAAGTTGATCAAGTACGTCATACCCCAATGAGCTCTAACAAACCTGAGCTTGTCATCATAGACGACTACAGTAATGATAGGCTACTCCAGAAGAATATTTTCTCACATTATTTTACAAGGGGCCGGCATTTTAAGTTGAGTACCATATTCCTTAGCCACAGCTACTTTGCTACGGATAAAATGATTCGCTTGAATTCAGAGTATGTGGCGGTCCTAAAAGCTAATTCGAAGCGTAATTTACAGATGGTTGTGAAAGATTTCAATATCAAGGGCGTAGATGATCGATCGATCGTCTATTACTACAACAAAGCCACCGAGCAAAAGGGACAGATGTTATTCATCGACTCGGTGAAGGGTCAAATCAGGTACAACTTTGATAGACCTATCGCGATGGAAGAGTAATTCCATTTAATCAATCAGAAAAATGCTTAGCATCATATAATTAACGATGTCAAGCTTTATCAAAATCGACAGTACCAACCTTGTACAAGATGGATACAATTCCACTTGGAAATATCAATTCCCTGGATCGGCTGCTGACATCCATGAAGCTGTTTGTGCTGTTCAATCGATCAGCATGTACAACTCTGAATATAACATTGATTCGATGCAATTCGGAAATACAAACTTTAAAATCGAAGTGCCAACGGCGGCTACTACATCTACGATAAGTATGAATCTACAAGATGGTATCTATCAATACACAAATATCAACGCAAGCATCCAAGCCGCTTTGATCACCGCTGGTGCATATCTGATCGATAGCGATGGAAATAACGTTTTCTATATCCAATTGGTCCAAAACAGTGTCTATTACGCTGCTCAGATCGATTTCTCGTCTACTCCTACTTCCCTCCCATCAGGATATACAAGACCCGCTACTGGGCTTTATTCCGTTTCTGGTACTGGGTTGCCTACAACTACACGCGTGCCTCGTCTGATTATTGACAATGCTGAGTTTGGTAAGGTTCTTGGTCTGACTTTAGGAACGTATCCCGCTGCCTCAGCTACTGTTGTAAGCGCTCAGCTATCAAATATCATTCCTCAAGCTCATCCAACGAGCTCATACATCGTTCGTTGTGATCTTATAAAAAATGAGTACGTCGCCTCGGGTGATATTCTAAGTGCGTTTGATAGAGGTGATGCCCCAATTGGAAAGTTGATTAATTATAAACCAAGTCAATATGCCTGGATGAACTGCCACAATGGCTCTCGCTCTACGATCACAATTAGCATTTACAATCAGGATGATAAGAAAGTAATCTTTCGTGATACATCAGTATCGATCATGCTTCTAATTCGTCCAAAAAAAAAGCTGATGATATATATATATTTTTTTAGAAAGTAAAACTTCCAGCTGCCATAGCCTTTTTTCGCATAGATCGAATCTTAGCCATGTGATCCTTAGCCTCTTGACTGCCCTTTGCAAATTTTTTGGGCTTGGGCTTGGCTACGCCAACGCCGTATCGTCTCTTCACTTCACCACGGATAGACTTGATTAGGTTTTCATGCTCAGGCTTAGTCGCCTTGGATAGTAGGTACTTCTCTCCTGCATCAACTGCATCAGTTAGAACACCCTTTCGTTTAGCGTAAGATAGAGCTCGCTTAGCTCCCTTCTTCACATCAGTCATAGTTAGTTTTCCTCCTTCCTTATCAGAGTCGCTGTCATAGACACCAATACCCGTCATGGAACGAATGGCTGCTCTTGCGGGGATAGCCGCCGATGGCTGACCTGCATATGTTGCAAGAGCGGGAACTGCAAAATCAGCTGCTCTACTAAGTAATCCTGAGTCTTTGGCGAACTTAAAAGCTGATTTGATACCTCCCCATACCTTAGACCAAATACTCGCTCCGTGCATGCCTCCACCATTCATATGCTTGAATGGATAGCCGATTTCCTTCTTTGTGATAGCCAGTCGCGTTCCTTTCCCCGCTTTAGCAGCCTTGACTGCCTTAGCGTAGCTCTCGGGATGTAGATGTAGTGTAGCTCCGCTTCCGCTTAGATCATCTTTCGACAGCGTTAGTGTTCCTGTCTTGAACGCTCGCTTGAGCTTCGCTTCGGGGGTAGCTGATGAAACTGATAACTCCTTGAAAGTCATGGTTATATTATTGTCAGGTTTAAATCCTTCATCTTTGAAAATAATTGTGGTTTCTTGTGTTGCTTGGAATAGAGCCAAAGGATACAAAATGGTCCGCAATAATCTCCATAAGTCCCTTGATATTGCTTGGGGTTGTATCTTCCAGTTCCATACTTAGTAGGGCCTGCTTCACCCATACTATCGAAATACTCACCGTTATGAACTGCCGTCCAATGGCCTACATTAAGATTAGGTGGTCGTAGTAGAATGAGGTATGATCCTTTCTTCGAAATTGGTTTCGTTATTTCACTTGATTCATAGATATCATCAAGATGAACCCCAATTATTTTCGATAGTTCGATTAATTCATGGTCGGATGTGATGGGCTTGATAAGATGGCTCATAATATTTAATTTCCTGAAAAGTATATTAGAAACCATATAGATTCAACGATGAGTAAAACTCAACTATCCGACCAATATTTGTACCAGAGTTCGCTCAAGAGCGATCCTGAGATCAAGGTATCTTCCGGCAAGCGTGTCCCGTTTGTTATTGATCTGAATCAGGGTTCATACCAGAATGGTGTCATTACCATTGATGCAACTGCTCAGCTTAATGGTTCTGAGGGATTCGCATGTCTTCGCGATGCTTACCTCATGCTCCCATACAAGGTATCGATGAAGAATGGTGGTACCGCTCAGACCGCTGCTGTCAATCGTTTCTGTGCTACTCTAAAGTGCGGCAACTGGAATGTCATCGATAGCATGTCGCTTGAGCTCAATGGTAAGACCATTATCAGTATGGCCGACTACAAGCTGTTTTGGAACAATATTCGTGCTCAGACAGGTTATAGTCCTCAGTACGTGGAAAAGCATGGTGCTGAGTCATTCCTTTTCCCCGATTCCGCTCAGTCCGTTTCATACAGCTCTGCTACAAGCTCGACTACCGGTGATGGATACAGCAACACTACTGCATTCACGTCTTCTTTCGCTACCACTGGTCCCGCCGGTGGCGCCTCTATCCCCAATGATGGTCTCGTTAAGCGTCTTCTATCGAACCCGCCTACCGCTGATGCTGATTTCTCTACTTCGTGGCCTTCGGTAGGTGCGGCGGCTGCTTCTACTACCATTGCTAACCAAACTGCTCGCGGTGCTTTCGTTGCTGGCTCTAACACCGCTGATGCGATCATGGGAACGTGGAGCTATATGCTCAAGATCAAGCTAACTGACCTCCACCCAATCTTCAAGGATCTTGATTTGATGGCTAATCCACAAATCCGCCTTCGCTTCAGAGTCAATCAGGGTACTTCTGCCGTGGCTGTAAGCGCTGCGAAGGTTTGTCTCTAACAAGTACTACTCTTGCAAGCGGTAATGTATGCCCGGTAATGATTGCGGCTACCACCACCGGTAATCCTATGGCTGGTGTCATCGCTAATTCGGCTCCATTCAGTGTTTCATGGGGTGCTGTAGTCAATGCCCTTGAACCTACTATCGATGGTACTTACATGCCATTCACGACTTCTCGTCTGTATGTACCGTTCGTACATCTTGAAAACCCTCAGGCAATTATCTCCAAGCCCGTTAAGAAAATTCGATACAATGATTGCTATGATCAGTGGTTCTATCAGCGAGCCGGTACTGGTAAGCAAGCCACTCAGCTGAATGCTGCATTCTATCTCCAACTATCGGCGTCTGTTAAGAATGCCAAATATGTCATTCTCCTTCCTTTCGCCGAACAGACTGGTAGCTTTGCTTCCGCCGCTGTACAAGAGTTCCAGAGTCCGTTTGATTCGGCTCCTTGGACTCTTCACCCTGGTTCCAGTATCCGCAACTTTAACGTTCGTATCGGTTCTCAGCAGACTTTTGATATCAGCCACGACTATGACTTCCACCACTTCACTAACGAAATTGCAAAGATTGCTTCGATTAACGGTGATCTGACTCCTGAGCTGGTGAATGGTCTTCTTGACTATCAGACGTGGTCGCTAACCAACCGTGTTCTAATCGCCGATGTCAGTCGCCTGACTGAGCGTGATATTCCTCAGGCTATTCAGGTTCAGGGTGTCAATGCGGGATGCCAGGGTACCAACATGCTTGCATTGGTTGTGAGTGAGCAAGAGCTTTCCTACGATCGTCTAACGGGTGAGGTTCTTGATTTCACCACGGCTTAATAGATAAATGCTAGTAGTCGTTTAAGCGAGCAAAAAAAAGTTATTTTTTAGCTCAGCTCTTTTAGCAGCTTAGGACACTTTTCAATAACGAATTGGTTCTTGCGAAGGTAATCGATATAGCCTGGATTCATTCGACTGATCTGCTTGAGAGTCTTACCTCGATATTTACCCCAAGTCATCATGTATGAATTATCATCAGTCAGAAACTTGGAGTGAAGAAATATCTTGATTTCCTCGCTAATATTTTGACTGGGTTGGTTGAATACCCAACGGCAATAACCGGGATCAGAAGTATATACTTCTTCGATCGGTGCGCCCTTGTATTTTCCGAAAGTTAGTTCGTTCGACATTGTATGAGGGGGTGTATCTATATACATACCCCTTTAATTTTTTTGAGATTTTTTAATTAATTCAGAAATTACTGACAGTACGATCTTAGTACTTGAGCGGATCTGAAACCACCCTAAAATCCAAAAGGCGTTGCATTTGCCCTCAGGTGGTCGAGTGTTTGCGTTCATCCAAATTCGCAACTGGCCCGAAAGAAGGTTNGGTAAATTACGGAAAGTAAAAAAACTGCCGGCGTAATGTTCTAAGTATTACTACTTTCATGTTGGTGGGCTTGACCTGGAATATAGCGTCTGCAATACCCCATCAAGACGAAGATTGTAGTTTGGCACACGAATTGCAACGCCTTCGCTTCAACCAGAGGTTGACAACCACGCAAGGTTCTGAACAACTTTTTGAGTTGACAGTTGGGCTCTATTTTTTTTTGCCGGTCTCTTTCAAATCGCTTTCGCCAGCTCTCCCCCGTCTCGAATCCCAAGTTTCCGTCCCAGCGCTTCGCTTTTTCTCAAGGACCTCCCTCAGCCACGATGGTTAACGTTTGGCACGGCGGCACTTTACTTTTGGCATTTGCAGCTTCAAAGGCGGACAGCAAAGCCTGCTCTACTACCACCACCACTGCCGCCGCTGTTGATACATGCTCGTCCGTTGAAGCAATGAACCAAGAGTCCAGGATAATAAAGGAGGCGGCCTTCTCAATTTCCGAGCAGTCCACCTCACAGTTTTTAGCTGTTATTGAGGAAGACGATTTAGACGCTTCGGTACCGGATAGCTCGCCCCAAAGAGCGAATGCAACACCACTCATTGTCCGCCCAGCATCCTTAATCAAGCAGCAGCACCTCATTGCAGACATTATCAAGCGCAACCGTGCGGATGTTAGCCAGGTCTTCGTTCCCTCAAGTACCGATTCGCGCTGGAAAGTTTCACTGCAAAAGGGTATCAGAGCGGAGAAGGTTCTCGCGCACTATGGACTCCAGCCAGTACCCACACCAGCCACCGGGAATTGCCAATACCACGCAGTCGCGATGTCTCTGCTCGACGTGCACTTCGACACACCGCAGCACGTTGAAGCCTTGGAGCAAATGACTCGACGCTTGAAGGAAGGAATTGCGGAGGCGAGTCGTCATGGTTACGAAGTGGAATTTCCGCACGACATCCGACAAGCCATTTTGGTAAGCACTCAACTGGACATCGACGATCAGGAACTAACGGTGCCCGAGTCCGAGGAGGAATCGGATCTACTCTTTCAGGAATACATTCGCGACATTGCGCTGTCGCCGTCCACGATCTCGGCGTCTTTGCCGACGGAACTATGGAGCGCAGAGGTTACGCTGCGTATGATGGCAAGGCTCCTACAACAACCGATCTTTGTGATCATCGCGCCTCGAGGTCTGCAATCAGCTACCAACTACCAAGTCTACCAACCCGAACGTGTTACCAAAAGTGGACATGAGCTAGACACGGCGGAGGAATATTATATCACCGGCTCTGAGCCTGAGAAGTGGTTTACTGGGCTTCAACGAGCGTGTCGCGGTCCCAGTTCCATGGCCAACCCCCCTATAGTACTATTGTACAGCAATTTCCACTACAGCCGCGTGCAATTCGTCTCAACTCCCGTAAGCTTACATGTAGCATAAGTCGGAAGCGACACCGGCTGGGAACTTTACGTGGACGAGCAGGTTAGTTGTAAACGCAAACCATTTCCATATCCATGTCGAGTGAAACTGCCACGCGAACAGCGCGTTTGTCGAGCTTGCTTTTTGGTTTGCGTGTTCTTGTTCGGCGTGTTTGGCGAGCCCAGAGGCTGTTTTCTATCGGCGGTCAAGACCGCCAGTCAGGCCGAGATCGCGGTGCAACTTGCTTGCAGCACATCGGAAGTCTTCGCTCTTTCGTCGTCCAGAGAACGGTAGCGTGCAAGGGAACGAACCAAGCTCTCAAAGTGGGACCTTGATTCTTGAGACTCAATGCCAGCATCGATTGTCTGTGGTTCACCATATGCCCCAAGGTATCGATGCTTCTGCGAGGCACCGCCTAGCAACTAAATCCTTTCGAATCGTTTTAGTTTGTGAACGTGGTCTCGTGCCTCGAAGGGATTCGACTCGCCTCTCTCCATTATGCATTCACATCAAGGCAGGAGATACGGTCTCTTTTCAAATCGCAGAAACTAGGCGCTTGAAATCCCCATCATGGGCTTGTTTGAACACTTGCAATGTCTTGGTGTCCAATCCTGATCCCTTCGCCTGCTGTTGCCGTTCACTTCACTTCCGAATTCGGTCACCGCACCCGACTCCGTTCCAGCACTTCGCTTCGTCTCAAGGACCTCCTCAATCCATCACCATGGTTAACGTTTGGTACGCCGGTGCACTCTTGGCCCTTGCTGCTTCCAACGCGAACGCGGACGTCTGCGGAGATGCCTCCGTGACCACCACCGACGGCGCGACCATCACCCAGTCGTCACCTACGACGACGACGACCACGACCCCGACCCCGACCCCGACCCCGACCACCTCGGCCTCTACGACCGAATGGAAGCACAGTTCGCTCAAGCACCCCACCATCACCGGTCACCGTGGAGCACCGGGATATCTGCCCGACCACACCATCCCCGGGTACACGCTCGCCATCGAAGTAGGAATCGATGTCATCGAGCCCGATCTCGTGAGCACCAAGGACGGCGTGCTCGTCGTCCGTCACGAACCCTACATCGACGGCACCACCAACGTCGCTGACCACCCCGAGTTCGCCGACCGTCTCACCAACAAGACGCTCGACGGGATCGTGACGGAGGGCTACTTCGTCAGCGACTTCACGCTCGAGGAGATTAAGACGCTGCGCGCCGTGCAGCCGCTGCCCGAGCGTGACCAGAGCTACAACGGACTGTACGAGATCCCGACGTTCGAGGAGGTTATCCAGCTGGCGCAGAACAAGTCCGCTGAGTTCAACCGCACCGTCGCCATCTACCCGGAGGTGAAGCACTCGACCTTCCACAAGGCGCTCGGACTGCCCATCGAAAACACCATGCTCGAGCTGCTAACCAAGTACGGCTGGAACCACGCCGACGCGCCTGTGTTCATCCAGTCGTTCGAGACCGAGAACCTGCGCGAGCTCAACGCGGTCACCAACCTCACGCTGGTGCAGCTCATCGACGGCTACGACAGTGACCCGATCACGGGCGAGGTCATCTTCAAGGCGCCTTCCGACCGACCATACGACTGGACGCTGGCCAACCGCACGGACTACTTCGGCTACCTCACTACGCCGGCCGGTCTTGCCGAGGTGGCCACGTACGCCGACATCATCTCCCCCTGGAAGCGGTACCTGCTCAAGGCCGTCGCTGTCGAGGTGGACGCAGATGGCAACGCCGTGGACTCGAACGGCGACGGGCAGGTCTCGGATGCGGACTACACCATTTTCGAGTACGCGAACGTCATCGACGACGCGCACGCCGCCGGTCTCAAGGTGCACACGTGGACGATGCGTGACGAGAACTACCGTCTGGCCGTGAACTACTCGGGCAACGCGACGCTCGAGTACTTGGAGCTCTTTGACATGGGTGTTGACGGGTTGTTCAGTGACAACTGCAAGACGGCAGTGCCAGCCCGTGATGCGTGGTTGGCCCAGCAGTAGATGATCTACTACATGTACCTAGTATAAAGTCCTCCTGTCGAGACTATCAGCTTTGGTTTGAACGTCGTTGGAACTGTGTAATGACAGCGTGTTGTGCTTATTCAATTAAGGTCCATTTCGCTGGATGAACAAACGACGAGCTGGTGCTTTGGGTTTTGCTGCAGCTACTTTCAAAACTGCTGGTGCCTGAGGCTCACAACTCCGAGTACAACTTCCGGTAAAGAGATTCCTGCTCGTGGCGAGCCTCGAGGTACGCTGCATGTGTTGCCGCATCGGGGTGCGAGTACTCCAGGTGCGTGGTTTCCGCCGGAAACGACCCAGACTCTTCGAGAGAGTGAAGGCCCAAGTACGAGCCGATAAGCACTGCAAGACCACGCGAAGTGGTTTCGGTGGCGCTAGCTTCGAGGATCAGCTTCTTTCCCAAGCAGTCGGCTATCATCTGACGCCAGACTCGTGACGACGTGAGCGCAGTCCCGCTTACGACAACCGTCGCATTCAGGTCAGCAGAGAATGCTAGCATTACAGCAGAGCTCAAAATGAGTCAAAGGTGACAAACACCAAATCATTTTCAGAGTTACGAGACGAGATGACGTACCAAGAAGAGAGAACAGCACGCCAATACGAAGAGCAATTGACTCCATACCAGCACGCAGAAACTCGATGGGTGCTGTCCACTTGTTGATGCCGCTGATGGTACAGGTCGCATTTTCCAGCCAGCCCGGTGCACGTTCACCACTCAAGAACGGTAGAACGGTGAGGCCGTGCTTCGTCGGAGCAAGCTTCTCCAGCTGAGCCATTAAATCTACGGAGCAATCGGCGAAGTGAGGAACCGCATGAGGCCTTCAGCTGACGAAATATAAGTTACACGTACCCTCATCGCTGAGACGAAGCGACTCGCGAAAGAACTTGTACACCGATCCACCATCGCTGAGCGCTCCACCGAGAAGAACGTGGTCTTTACCAATTCGGTAACACCACAAACCCTTTGGTACCTTTGCAGTCTTCATTGCATCCGCATCCAGCACGACACGAAGTGCAGCGCTGGTGCCGATGGTCACAGCGATCCTCCTGGTCAAGTACCCAATCCAAGTAAGTACATCATACTTCAAGTAATACATATCCTTTTAAGTTACAGTAGCCGCCACGTACGATGCATCGATGCACTTGGACCCGATGTTAGCCGCAGCACCATCGGAGACACCCAGGAAGAAGGGCACGTTTTTCAGCTCGGGCCATCGTCTCGAGAACGCCGCGTTGAGTCCCGAGAAAGGAACAGAGGAGTCCGCAACTGGCGGCATCTTGCTACTAACCATCCCAACGAGTTCAAGTAGTCGCAAGTCCCATTGACTGTGTCTGAAATCGAGCAGTCCCATCCACGATGCCTCCGAGAAGCTGATAGGAAGGCAACCATCTTGCGCCGCAGTGGTCCACTTGCTGATCAGATAACCTGAAATGCTCTGCCACTTGGCAACACGCTCCACCATCGCTGACTCTTCCTCGTGAAGACGCAAGAACGTGGCAGGTGCATACGCCGGGTGGATCACCGTTCCTGGCAACAACATCAAACTCGTCAGCACAATTGCACCTCAACTGACAATATATTACCCCCTCTCTCTGTACCTGTGCGGTTGTGGGCCTCCTCCAGCTCCTCACGCGCTGACAGTCTTTGCTGTAGCTCCTTCGCCCACTCGACCGTCTCCTTCCTCCTCCCAGCATACTACAACACAACAAAGCAACAGTGTCAGGAGTAAATAACGGATAAGTATCCCCCCTCCTCTTCCAGCTGCAACCTCACCGTGTACACGGGCGTAACTGCTTTCCCCTTGGCGTCGACGCCCAGCACGTTCATGGCGAAGGTGCTGAAGCCCACGCCCACGAGCTTCTGCGCGAGGTCCGTGGCCCGCAGGAATTCCATCGTCCGGTCCAGAATCTTCTCCACCGTGGACGAAATCTTGGCGCAGTCGGCCTCTCCGTGGACGTCGATGGAGCTCTCGTGCTGCTGCTGCAGCGACCCGTCGATGAGGGTCCACTGGGCCTCGGACACGAGTGCGAAGCAGCTGGCGCGGATCGAGGAGCTCCCCACGTCCACCACGATGACCACGGGCAGACCACGGTACTGCTGTGGCTGCGCGAGACCACGCAGATACTCTGTGTGCTGCAGGCGCTGCTGGCGGGAGCGATAGAGCCACGCACAGGCCAGAGAGGACGCCGTGAGCAGCGGCAGGAACAGCTTCATGTTGGCTGACTTCTGCGTTTTGAAAGGCTTGGTTGCTTACGTACTCATCGGCTTCAGATTGTCAAAGGAGGGTACAGTGTAGTACCTGTTTTCGGCAAAATGTTAAACTGCATCTTCAAGTATGAAGCAGCAGGTTTATTCTGTTCAGCAGGCCATTTTGGTGGCCGCACACTGGCACACCGCACTCCACAGACGACAATGCTGAGCTCTCGAGGTCTGTCGCTGCGCCGCGCCTTCCACGCGTCCGCCGGCCGCATGGCCCTTCAGACGGTCAACGTTCCGTCCATGGGCGACTCCATCAGCGAAGGGACACTCGTGGAGATCGTCAAGAAGGCGGGTGACGCCGTGCACGCCGACGAGGTGGTGCTCGTGCTCGAGACCGACAAGGTAATAAAATAATATTGGCCTGCCTGCCGCTACAAGGAGTGGCACTACAGAGGGACTGGCTGCTTACTGTTGCTATGCCTGCCAGGTGAGCGTGGACGTGACCAGCCCCGTGGCCGGAACTGTCGTGGAGGTGCTGGCTCAGCTGGAGGAGAACGTGGAGGTGGGCAAGCCGCTCTTCACGCTGGACGACGCGCTGGCCCCCAGCAGCTCCAGCGAATCTGCACAGACAACGACCGCTGCGTCGTCAGATCCGGCGCCTGCAGCTGCGGTTGCTGCTGCCACTGCGCCATCCGGACATCGCGTGCCCCTCATTAAGTTCCTGGGCAAGCGCTCACTGCTGCCTGCGCTGCCGTCGCCGCTGTCCAAACCTCTGGAACTTAACCTGCCGCCGTCGCCTCTGCGCGCAGTGCCCGTACAACCGTCCAGTGCCGACGTCCTGCCGTTCACCAGTGCGAAGCGCTTGCCGCTGTCACCGGCAGAAGTGGAATCGATCAACTCCGGTCTCGCGTTCTTGTAAGCTTGTAACCATGCGACGAGAGGCTGTTGACAGCGCTTGAGAGTAACCTGATGTCGGCGAGGGAGATGCTGAAGGTGGCACCAATGGAAAGTTTAGCCCTGGAGCAATTAGAAGAAGGCGAGGTCCATTCAAGAACAAAATACACAAAAATCGCACGCATGCATATAGATATTTAGGCCATGCCTGCTCTTCTAAGCAGCCATCGTCACACAGAGACAACTGCGGCCGCGCCAAAGATTTCGTGCTGTGGGCACACACCGCCACCGATGGCCCAGTCGTTGCAGCCCGGTACAGTGCATTTTTTGCCGCCGCCATGGGCCTTACAGTAGCCTCCACCGCGGTTCGTCTTGGTACAGCCCTCGGTTTTGCAGCGCCCTCCGCCGCCATGACGAATGCAGTGCCCACCGCTATTTGCCTTGCGCGTGCATTCCGGAAAGCTACAAGGTTTCGTGCCGCCGTGAGCCTTGCAAAGTCCACGGGCCTGCCCCAGACGCTCGCAGCCAGCTACGGTACACCGCGGTTTTCCGCCATGCGCGCAGCAACGTCCGAAGCGGATCTACATGTAGATAATACAAACGACACACGTATCGTTGGCAAAAGTCATGCAAGAATACATATTGGGCCAACAGCCTCGTACCTGCTTCTTCGTGCAGTCCGGGAAAGTGCAAGTGTATCCGCCACCATGTGCAAGGCAGAATCCGCCTCCTTGGTCGTGCTTGTCACACCCACGACGCGAGCAGCGCTTGCCCGTTCCGCCGTGCTCCTTGCAGCGCCCGCCATTGAGAGCCCAATTGCAGCAGTTTTCAGCTTGGCATCGTCTACCGCCACCATGTGCCTTGCACCGGCCTCCACCAACACACGGCGTGGTGCATCCCTCCACGTAGCACTTCTTGCCGCCTCCATGGGCAACACAAAGGCCGCCACCCTTGTCCTTCTTGTCGCATCCCTGCACCTTGCAGAAGTAGCCGCCACCATGCGCCTTGCACTTGCCCTGTCCACGGTCGTACTTCTCGCATCCTTCCACCTTGCAGCGTGCACGACCTCCATGGCCGCTGCACAGTCCGTAGCGAATGGCCTTCTTGGTACAGCCACTCATCCTACAGTCTCGTCCTCCTCCATGGGCCAGACATAATCCTTGTCCAGCGTCGTACTTGTCGCACTTCTTGATGGAACACTTCCGTCCGCCTCCATGAGCACAACAAAGCGCCGAAGTGCCCAGCGCCACACGCGTGCAGCCCGTGACTCCACAGCGTTTCGAGCCTCCATGGTCCGGACACGTGCGCAAGTTAAAGAAGGAACAGAACGGCGTCTGACAGCGATACCCTCCGCCGTGGGCGATGCAGAGACCTCCCGCCTGTGCGAACTTGGGGCAGTTCTCAAAGCGGCATTGGTAGCCGCGTCGGTCCGCCGCCGTCTTCTGAGAGACATCTGACTCCTGTTCTTCTCCATCGTCTGGAGCTTCTTCAGCTGGATGCACGCCCGTCGGAGCATCCTGCGTGTCGATGCTGAGTCTGGCGCTGTCTGTCGCCCCCTCCTCGGACTCTGGCTCCCGACCGCACCTTGGCTCGACTTGCTGCGCGTCCTCCTCGTCGCCTCGCGTCAGCAGTGGCATGGCGAACGACGGCGGCAGATCCGAGCCGTCCATTCCCTCACCATCGAAGCGCGGATCGCCCTCTGTGCCACCGAACAGCGCGGCCGACGCCGTCGCCACCTCCCGCTCTTCTTCTTCGGCCTCCATCGAAATTCCACGCAATATATAATTTTCTAACTCAATATTTATAATCCGAAATATAGCAATAAAAGCTAATGAGAAATTCACCGTCACGAACAAGCAGGAGACCATGACGGGCATGACAAGGTAGTGCCGATCGCCGTCGCTGCTGTCTCGTGTGGCGTCCCCCTCTTCTAACCGCACACTTGCGTCTCCTTCTTACTTAACAGAGTGGTGATCATCCAGGACGTCAACATCACGCAGAAATACCAGGAGCTGCTACGTAAACTGGAGACGATGGGCGGCGAGAAGGTCGGGAGGCATGTGGTGCACTGCCGCCTCTTCAACCGCAAGACGCTCACGGGTACTAAACAGTAACAAAATACAATGCAATGACTAAATTGGTGCAGAGGACTAAGATGTTTGCGGTCATTGCTGCTGCTGCAGATGGCTATATCAACCAGCGCATGTTCATGCTGAGGATGTCGCAGAACGACGACCTGGTGTTCGCCGTGCTGGCCAACGAGAAGGCACATGGCTTGGCGCCCAGCGACAACGGACTGGAAGGGCTCACGGAGGACTGCTCGCTGCTGGAGTGCGGCCTGGACGGAGCCAACATTCTGCAGCAGGTGGAGATCTACGCCTTCAAGTCGGACGGACAGTTCGAGGTACAGCAGCACCTACCACAGAGATTTTGGCCGGGTGAGTCGAGATGCTGACCGAGTTGTCCTTGTCTTTTTGTGTCGCACAGGGCACGCAGTACGTGGTGGGGGACTTTGTAGTGAGCGTGTGCACGTTCATGTCCCGCAACAACCTGCCGCGAGGCCTCATCATCGAGGTGCAGTACTCGCCGTGCTACACGGTGTCGCACGTGGATATGCTGATTGACGAGTTCCTTGGCAACTTCGCCTCGCACGATCACCTGCGCAAACCCATGGAAAATATGCCGGCGCTCTTTGACAAGGCAGGGCTTCCAAACAGTGAGTACAGCCTCAAGCACACGGCATTGCAGTACGTCGCCGCCTTCAATATCTTGCGGAAGTTCGAAAAGTAGGAACTGGAAGTAGATGAGAGCAATGTAGAGCTCTTCAAATAAAGAAACTCCACATCACATGCGTAGGAAGTGTAGGCCTAGCTGCTCGAGGTTCTCGCATCGCAAAGCACCTTGCTTGATAGCTGTGACATCAGGAACGGCCAACGAAGTTGCCCGTGGTTGCTCTGAAATCACGGAATTGCGACTGAATTACACCGATGAACGAATAGTGCGCGAGAGCTAGTCTCTTGCATCATCTCCGTCAACACAGATAAGGAGCATCCTGCTGATCGCATGACCTCCACTGTGCGAAACAGACTCTGTACGTACTCTGACGACTCTTTCAGCTTCCGTCGCTTGATCTCGGTTTCGTCAGGGAGATCCCAATGCAAAATATCGGTGATATTTTCTAGCAGCGTCATCTTCCTTTTCAGTGTTTGCACCTCAGCATCTTGCTGCGTTTCGACAATTGTCTGTGTGACCTCCACCTGCCTTCCAACGCTGCTCACGTCTTCGCTAGGCGGCTGTGAATTGGAGGCCATCTGCGTTCCATCGATCTGTGTTTCAGCGGCACTCAACGTATCGATAGTCTGAATATCACGACTCGTCGCTTCAGAAGGAGTTGAAGGACTCGATTCAGGCTCGACATAATTTTCCTGAGCTCGATCTAGCACCTCCAGTCCGACGGTCGAAACGTGTTCGGGTCGAAGCAGCAGCCATTCGTGAAGATAGCGCACGTCGAGTCGGCCCGTGTAGACGTCACCAAAGTTCCAGCCCGCATGCTCTTCTGACATCATGACCCTTTCATGGGCTGCTCTGTATGCCACGCACAGCATGTTCCACATATCCCGAAGCTTCGTCGGCGCGTGCGGTCGTACAGTCGACGGGTTCAGCTTTCGGAAGCACACGCGAGGCGAGATGAGCGTGTGGAACTCTGGTAAGGCCGAGAAGTAGGCCACCGAGACGTCCTCCCAGAAGCGAATATCGTCTGCATCTTCCCTCTCACTAGTGGTTCGGATTTCTGTTAGTCTCCCTGTGAACCTGCTGCTGAATAGCACGTTCAGGAGGCGGATGATGCAGTGTTTCGTCTGCTGCATGGGCCTCAGGAGGCTGTTGCTGCTGTCGAGTGCTGTGATCTGCGTCCTGGCATCCCGTGGACTGGACGGGTCCTGTGTGGTCGTCCTCTTGGTAGTATTATTATTAATACATGTACTGCCACGAGGGCTACTACCGTGAAGCGTGCAGTCTTCCCACAGCGCGGCGATGTACGCGTCCTTGGTGGTGGCGTCTTTGAACCGTTTCCCCTGGGGGCGGATGTCGCGGCGGATGCCGCGGCGGATGCAAACAGATCGAATCGTTTTGGCTCGGAAACATGTCATACCTGTCGCGAAGGCCACCGCGCCGTTCTCGAAGTGATACGACGCGATGAAGGCCTCGATCTTGGCCACTTCCTCCAGTATGCGCTCTCGCTCCATAGTTGCAACGTTACCCCTTACTACATGTAGAATTTTGAATCCGAACGAGCCTCCGATTGGCTATTCAGCCGTAACTTTGATTAGCGTCAACTGCAACTTGTTGCCAAGGAAAGCTTTAGAAGCGTGGCAAAAGGTATTTGTGCCCATGATAAGCATTTCCTATGGCTAAAATGGCTGCTCCTGACTGATTTACGAGGAGGCACTGGGGGAAGCAGCCGAGATGGCACTGCCGCCGAGCGAGGCCAGGGGACTGGCACTCGATGAGCCGGGCGCCGTGCCGAGACACGTGCGAGCCACGTCGTCGAACACCTCCTTGATCTCGCTCGAGCACTCGAGGTAGTCCTGGTCCCAGAACTTGTAGCTCTTGTTGCGGATCAGCTCGATGAACGTCACGAGCAGGCCCCACGGGTGCGGGCGGTTGGCGATGAGGCGCTCGATGAGGACGCGCGTGATCTGCTCCTTCACCATCTTGTTGTTCGAGTACGAGAAGAGGTACAGAATGACGCAGCTGAAGTAGTGCGTGTGGCTGTTCGGGTAGCGCAGGTGGTTCACTAGAGAACTGAAGTACCAGTAGCGGCCCTCCGTGTCCAGCTCGTCCGCCAGGTAGCGGAACACATCCATAGCCGCGCTCTGCTCAAACTTGCTGGTCGTACTGGCAGCTCCGGATTTGCCATCAGATCCAGACGGCGTCGGTGGCGAACTCGTAGGCGTAGAGCCAGCGTTGGCCATTTCTGCAATTCCCTCCTTGCCTAAGTACAGCACAAGCGCATTGAGAGCGGGCAGCGCGTACATGCAGGACGTCGGGTCGCGCTCCCGCTGGGCAGCAGGGCGCATCAGCTTGGAAATGAGGTCCGCGGGGAACACCGAGGCACGGTTCGCTGTCGCATGCAGGAACTCATCGACATACTCCTTAGTACCGTTGTGCGTGAGCGCGGCTCCCCAAGCGGGCATAAGCCGTGGAGCCACACTCACTTCAGGAAGTTGAGCGACCTGAAGTCCCAGGGTGAGCGGGTCAGGCAGCCGCATCGAGCGAGAGAACGCCGATAGGATCACGTTGCGCAGCTGAACACAGGCGGCCGGCAGTACGTCACAAAAGCTCGTGTAGAAGTCGCTCAAGAAGTCCGGATAGTCGTGAAGTAGCACCAGAATGATGCGTACCAAACCTTTGTAGAGCGACGCGATCGAGTCTGGTAGCGGCACGGCGGAGTTCGCGTGGCGCAAGAACGGCTCCATGAACACGAGCAGGTTCATGAGAAGGCGGTGCAGAATCTGCCAACCACGTTGCTGTTTCGCGCGCAGGAGCAGTGGCATGAAGCAACGGTGCGAGATGAGCTCCGTCCAGGCAAACACGAAGCCAGGCAATCCCAGCGGCTGCAACGTGTTGTACGCGCTGGCAAAGGTGTTGAGAACCTGGAGGTGGATAGCATCCAAAGCCGGCTCTTGTGCCGTCAGCTCCTTCATGAGGTTCACAAACATGCGGAAGAACACGCGCTGGTCGAAGGGAGCCTTCTTCTTGCGTGACAGGTCGTGCGCCGCAACTAACACGTTGGCAATTGCACCAACAGCATGGTTAAGCACCTGGAGCTTCGCGGTGGGCGAGGGATCAAGGTATTTCACGAGCAGTGCCATCAAGTGCGTGAGTGCGTCCAGCACCGCGTAGTTCAGCGGAACCTTTGCACCAGCCTTGAGCGCAGCAGGGTCGCTCGCAGCGAAGGAGCTCTTCAGGCACGCATCCACACACAGTTCCGTGCCAAACTTGAAAAAGAGCGATACACTTTCGTCGTCCGCAAGCAATCCGTATTGCTTCAGCATCTGGAGATACTGAGCATGCATCTTCGAGTTACCAGTAGGCTCCTTGTAGATAGCGATCCAGTGCTCCAAAGCGTTGCTCACGGTGTGCCGGAAAGCAGCGTGCTCCTGCACCAGAGGTCGTTCCCCAGAGGCCTTCGCAGCGCCACTACCGATTGCACCCATGCTTTTCTGCGGTGTTGGTGGCGCCGGACGGTTTTGCTGGTTTTGCACACGCGCTTGCTCCAGTAATGCAGCAAGGATCTGCACATTCTTATTTGCAGTAGCGCCTCCGTGGCGCTCCACAATGCGCGCAAGCGCTTCCAGAGTATTCGGCAGCTGGGTAGCAACACCAACGTGATCCATCATCAGACATTGGCGGACAACGTGAACTGCAAACTCGATGGCCACGCTATTGCGCTCCATGTTTCGCGCCAGGTACACGTCAAACTCACTTGCATCCACCACCTTGTACCGGATTAGCGCCACAATGATTTCACAGTGCAGCTTCAGCTTATCATCGACTGGTGCGCGTAGCACCCAACCCACAATCTCCTTGCGCAGCTTCTCGCAGCTAGCAGTCAGCGCCTCCAACGAGCTCACAAGAATCTCCAAGAACAGCTCATTGCCTCGACCACCGTTACCCAACTCGTACATAAACTTCACGATGCGGTTCGCGATCTTGAGACAAGCTTCATCGCGCAGCGCTGGTCGCACACTTCCACCAAGCGCACGTACCTCACGCAGAACGGCGAACACCTCACTTTCTGCCGGAATAGCCAGCAGCGACGGAAGCTCACGCTGAGCAGCCGCAGCCTGGCGAACCACCTTCTGCACGAACAGCTCGAAACGCTCTAGCAACCCAGCAAAGCGATCCAGCGCTGCCGTCACGCTCACACCAGCAGTGTCTCCTTCCTTCTCGACAGCACCACCAGGATAAGCGCCAGCGCCCGCACGAGACGAAAGAGGCATGGAAGTGGGTCGTGGAATACGCTGGAAAGCCTCGTAAACCACAAGTTGCATGGACGGAACTCCACCAGGCTTTGGTTTGAAGACTTCGGGCAAAGCTGCCGGCCATTGACCGCTAGGAGAGCCTGGAGAACCTGCTGAAGCCGCTACTGCCGTGCTGCTCGCACTGCCTTCGAAGAAGTGCACGCCATCAGCCCCTGGCGTCTTACCAGCCTGCGCTTGCTGCTGCTGGTAGCGCCGACGTGATGCATACGCTCCTGCAAGAGCTTCATCAATGTCGCGCATGGCCTTCTCAGACGACGCTTTCTCAATAAGCATGCAGCCCAAATCTGTGTTCTCGTTCGAGCAGACCTGGATCACGTGTTCAAGCTGTTGCGGATCCCCAGCACTGGTGGGAAGCAGCGCACGCAGGTGCGTACCAATAGCATTGCGAAGCGGCTCTTTCGCCGTAATGAGTGCCAGAGATCCCGACATTGACGCCACCATCAGATGCGCTGCCTTACGCATCTTCGTATCATCACACTCTGTTGCAAAGTCCTTCAGAATCACCTCGCGAGTGGTAATGCATGCAATAGTTACACTGCGCTCCACCACGGGGGAGATCACCTCACGAATAGCACGGTCCACGGCGAGAGGTACCAGGCGACGCAAGTTCACGTTGCGCAGCGGCAGCTCAGGGTTCACAGCGACGTACGAAGCTAGATTCGGAATTACTGTCGACTCCGCAGCCGCAGATCCAGCATTGCTTGCTCCAAGCGAACCATAGGACACTGCCTCTCTTCCAGTCGGACTACTGGCAGGTGCAAATCCATCGCCCGGCTTCTTCATTTGCTTTCCTGGTGTCAATGGTCGGCCCAGCTTAACTCCCGATCCAGGCGGAGGCGTGGCAGACCGCTGCGCCATCATCGGGTTCTTGGGGACCTTGACATTGAAGTCAGGGTTCGCCGTGCGAGGTGGTGCACGACGTGTATGCAAAAGCTGCGCCTTGCGCTGGTCCTCCACATTAAGCTTGAACGACTTGAATAGAACTTCAATTTCAAACTTGAGGTTAAGCTTGAGGTCCGGCACATCATAGATCTCGCTCATGGCATGGATAAGTCCCATAACCCACGGGTTAGGAGGCTTAAAGATCTTCGACTTCTTGCAGCCTTCCAGAATTTTGGCAACAAAGGGTGTCACGGCGATGAGGTGACCGGTCTCGTAGCCCACGTATAGTAACTCCTTCAAGTCCAAGTCACGCTGAAGCAAAGGTTTGTTGCGTGCGAGAGTGAAGACGCCGAGCCATGAGCCTAGGTTTTTCAGCAACGAACGTTGCTGCGAGTTGGTCGTTATCGTTCCCGAGGTTAACAGCTTGCGTGCATTTTGAAGGGTACGCTTGAGGATTTCTTGCTCAAGCTCTGGTCGCACAAGTTTCTCGATGAAAATCAGGTAAACCGTGTGGTAATTGGGCTGGGTCGAAATGCGCTTCACTACCAAGTAGTTCGCGAGCCAGGCATGATACGCAGGCAACAGCATCTTACGCACTTCCGGGATTTTCGCCTCCAGGTTGGATATGGACATGTTGTTCACAATAAAGTGGATACGATCTTTCACGTTTTCGTCAGGCTGCTCGACCACCTCGTCCTCGTCCACCTTGCTCGACTCATGGAAAATATGATCGACCTTTAACTCCGGTGCAGGGGCAGCAGGGGGTGGTGGCGAGGCAGCTGGCACCTTAGGTAACGGGGATGTCAATGATGGACCCGCTGACCGACTCAAGATCGACGACGGGATTTGAATACCCAATGCTATGTCGTCTCGAGTTTTCGCACCAGATCCATCAGGCGGAGGTGACCCAGCACCAAATGACGCGGCACTACTGCTTAGTCTAGAGGTTCCGTCTACCTCAGCTGCAGCACCTAACGGCGGCAGTGTACCACCCAACGAAGACAACGCACCACCGCTACCAGCACTCGCATCCAGCGAAGGTCCTGACAACGCGATTGAACGAGTAACCTGGTTCACTTGGCGCATGATCTCCGGCAATGCGTGCTGCAGGTGGGGGATCTGCGACAGGTTCGTACAATACGCCGGCAATTCCCGCAACCGCGGAACAAATTGCTGCAGCGCGCAGGCACCGAAGAAGAAGAACTTCGAGTTCACAGGCTCACGAAGACTTTCGAGCACAGAACGCAACGCAGTCTGGAGGAAATTTGGTGGAAGCACTTGGTGCTCGATGAGCTTGCCGAAGAGAACGCCGGTAATGCGAAGCTCCATCTCCGGATACCGTGGGAAGAATCGGTACTCATCAAACAGGTTATGGATCATGCAATAGAAGATCTGCCGCTCGCGCTCGTCGCGAGAACCTTGGAAGCGCTTCAGCATTGCTACGACATCATTGATATTCTGCTCCGACGTGTAGATCTGCTGGAAATACGCGTTCGCCTGCTCCTCGATCATTTCTGCCGTATAGGTCGAGGCCTCTCCACCAGTCGAGGCTGGCTCGCCTCCAGCTCCAACACCCGCAGCTGCAGCAGCCCCGGCAGCAATGCCGGCGGCTGCCCCCACCGCACCTGGAACATGAGGGATGCCTGTCTCTCCGGCCGGACGTGTGGACGCTGAGATCACGGGGTGGGTCTCCATGCAGAGAGTGATAATGCGTTTGAGTTCTTGTGCGATAGTAACGGGTAGCGCCCCCTGAACCGCCATAATGCACTTAAGAATAGTCGCCAACGACTCAATGGACAGCACATGGCTGGACTGTGGGGTAATGTTGCTCTTCGGCACGGCACGAGCGTAGTTGCGGTGCACGAAGGCCAGGCACGATGTCGCAAACGCCGTCCGTTGCGAGGCGAGGCGCTCCACCAGCCACGTCTCTAAGTTTAGCACGTCGTGGTTGGCTCCCATGGTGGCTAGCGCCAAAGCAAACGAAAAATAGTTCGAGTGGATGGCCGACGCGAACGCGTCGCCCGTGTTCCGGAAGAGCGCGAACAGTCGCGACACGATATGCGGGGCTGTTGCGGCGTAGAAGCACTTAACACTCGCGTAGAGCACCAACTTGGGCGCCACGGACCACAAATGACGCATGATAAGCGGTGCGTTGGGGCGGCCCATGATGTACGTACTAAAGAGCTCTGAGAACATGTCGTCACGCAGCGCATTCCAACGCGGTGAGGCCTGAGCCAAATTGGCGATCAACACATCGGGGCACGTCTTCATGGCCCCATCCAGAAGCTTGCGTACATCACCGTAGCAGTCTTGCTCCGACACCTGCAGCAGCGTCTCCACTACATCTAGCGAGAACCACACACCATTCTTGGGGACAGCTGACGCATCGGCGCCTTCGAACGGCGCGAGCTTATGCGGCGACTCAGAGAACGACAGCACTTCCGGTGGTGTCTCCACAGCTGCCTTCAGAATACTAATGTGCGCACGGCTGTTCTTCCACGGCCGCAGCAGTGTTGTCACGCGGAACTTCGTCTGCGAGAACCGCTGGAACGCCGTAATGAGCACACGCAGCTGAGGAACATTTTGGATGTTAAGGTCGACACGGTCCAGCTTCTCTGCCACCTTGGTCCACTTAATAGAGCTGTAGTCTTTCTGCAGCACATCTGCAATAACCTCGAGGTCCCAGTTTTCCCGCACAGGTGTGGCAGCTGCCTCGTCCGACGGGGTGGCCTCAAAGTCAATCGTAAGATTCGCCATCAGCGTTGCTCCGTTCCCCGCATCCAACCCGGTGTAGGTTCGAGAGAGCATCGCCAGCATCCCCGCGACTTGCGCCGGCGGGATCGTGGGGGCCTTCTCAAGCCCTGCCTCGGCCAGGAGCGTGCGGAACGCTTGCGGGGACGCCGTGCATGAGTAGCCAACATCTTCCATGAGTTCATAGAACAGACAGCTCGAAGACACATCCGAGATGAGCTTGCTGAGCGAGTCCGAGTCGGCCACAGGCTCGCAGTCCACGTGTTCGGGGTCGCCCATTGTCAGCGGGGCCATCTCCAGCGATCCCATGTCGTTCGGGTGCGCCGAGGAGATGCTGGCAAGGAACGAGTCGGTCTCGGCGACGTCCGCGTGGAACTCCTTCTTCATGCGCAGCACGAAGACGAGCGAGTGGAGCACGTCCGAAGGCAGCTTGGCGCCGCAGGACGAGATCTCGGGGATCTTGGTGCGCAGGAACTGGATAGCTTCGGCAGAGCTCTCGGCGTTCTCGCCCTGGGCGAAGGACAAACCGACCGTCACCTGCTGCGGGAGACTGAGCTTGAGCGTCTTGCAGAAGAGCTGCAGGAACTCCTCCGTCACGTGGTGTCCACTAGCAGCCGCAGAGTCTGGCGAGCTTCCTTCGATCGCCTCACAGATGAAAGTGGTGAAGTTGGGGCGCGACGAGGCCTGCGCGACCTCGTGCGTGAGCAGTTGGATCTTGAGCGCGTCCTTCTGGCCGCGGAAGTCGATGTCCTTGACGAGGCAGTTGAGCAGGAAGATCCGCGCGTCTTCTCCGTAGAGTTCCACGAGCTGCAGCAGCAACAGAAACCACACACAATCGGGCAGTTAGTCAGTATAGGCCGCTGGAAAGGGGAGGAAGCACAGAGAGAAACAGGCCAAAGATCGGCACCTGGTTGAGCTCGGCCACGTTGGACTTGAAGTTCTTCTTGCTGAGGTTCGTGACCAGGTAGTTGATCTGCCAGAACAGCGGCGACGCGAACGACACCATCTCGTACGTCGCGGGCGGAAGGGAGAGGGGGAGGGGAGGGGGGGGGGCTAACTGCACCTTCCTCGCTAGCTGCTGCTGGTTCTGCCTGGAGGGCGCGTTGGCTTTTGACAAGAGAACGCGAGGAGCTACGAAAGGGGGGTGAGTGGCGACCTAGCGCGGATTCGCTGAAATAAATCCGAACGGCGGTTTATGATTCGCTGAGATAGAAAGTATTGCGATTGGTGGAAAATGGATTCATGACTTTTTGCCAAGCGACTTGACGACCAGGCTCCGTAGCTTGGAGACACCCACCGGTACTGTAGCTCTACGGGAGCTAGCAGCCATGACACCGGCGCACGCGCTCCACCTCGACACGGCGCCCGAGGCCAGCGACTTCTTCTTCGGCAACGTGCTGGGCCAGGGCTCCTACGCTAAGGTGGGCTGCCCAGTCTTTGGTAGCTGCACGCGAGACTGACTGACATCCGGCGGTTGTGTTGCTTGGACTGTTGCTCCTGCGTGTAGGTGTTCCACGCGCAAATGAAGAAGGGCCGCATGGACTTCGCCGTGAAGGTGATGGACCAGAGCTTCATCCGCAAGGAGAACAAGACGGCTTTCGTGCTCACGGAGCGCAAGGTCATGTCACGCCTCTCGCACCCGAACATCGTCAAGTTCTACTGCAGCTTCCGTGTAAGGCAAAGCGAGATCCTTGATGTGGCCGTTGATTGGACAACTGGTGGCTGTTGGCAGCACCGCAAGAAAAGAACCCATCTGGTCTCCTCGTCTCATTTTTTGCGTCTGATTGTGGATACAGGACCACCACAGCTTGTACTTGGTCATGGAGCTGTGTCGCGGTGGCGACCTCTTCGGCCTTATCAGGTGCTCGTTGTTCGGTTTGTGTGTGGGGTTGCTGCTGCAAAGGCTCTCAATACTGACTACTGGGCTACTCGTCTGCTCGTCCAGCAAGGAGTATCAAAAGCAGCAGGAGCAAGGCGTCGCGGACGCTGCGTGCTCTTTCGAATTGACGCAATTCTACACGGCTGAGCTGGTCAACGCCTTTGAATACATGCACTCCCAGGTACTACTTCTGCAACAAGCTGCACAGTGCACCCACCATTGCTTGTGCGCGTCCTCCTTGCCGCATTACTTCTCTAACTACGAAGGGTCCTGCTGCAGCATGTCATCCACCGAGACATTAAGCCTGACAACCTGCTCCTTAGGTACGCTGCGCTCCCAACTTGAGCGTGCTTGACATAATGATGCCTGCTATTTGTCTTGTGTTGACACGTCTGTTGCTTGCTGGTTTGGTATTGTTCAGTGAGGAAGGTCATTTGAAGGTGACTGATTTCGGCACTGCAAAGGTGAGAGGGTCAGCCCAACAAGTATTGCTGTCCGAAACTATTTGTATCGGTGCTGATTGTTGGGGACAATAACGCAGGACCAAGATGGCGAGAGTAGCGATGTATGCCAGTTTTGCGGCACGGCTTCCTACGTGTCCCCGGAAGTATTGCACGACAAGCCAGCTTCAAGAGCAGCTGACCTGTGGGCTATGGGCTGCTTGATCTTTCAGGTGCGAAATAATTCCTGGCGTTCAAGTTAGCCAAAAGATTTTTCGGAGGTCGAACTAATGGCCTCATGCGTGTAGATGTTTACTGGCCGAGCTCCTTTTGTGGGAGAAAACGATTACCTGACTTTCCAAGTGGTGAGACTGGCAGCGCGCAGCTCTAGAATCATTCTTCAATGCTGTTCAAACTAACCTTGTGCGTTTGCAGATTATTAACCACTCGAGCGATGAATTCGAGTTCCCAAGCAGTGTCCCAGAAACCGCACAGGACCTGATCCGGAAGCTTCTTCTTCAGGTGGAAGAACTTGCTGACCTAATTTTATGTTTGAGTCATTTCACTGGCAGCTGTGACGAATTAAGTGGCTCATCTGTCATATCAATACCCACAGGACCCCGAAGAACGCATTGGTGCCCAGCAGAACGAAGAGGGTTACGCGGCGCTGAAGGTTTGTATACTGTTCTGTCCATTCGAAGTGTCTGGGTTGCGATTTCTAACAGCGTGGTGATCATGCAGAATCACCCGTTTTTTGAAGGCGTCGAATGGGACGACATCGGCGATCAGACTCCGCCGTACACCCCTCCCGAGCTAGTTTTGCCCGAGCCGAAGCTGGTGCGCCTGGATGGGCCAGCGTGCATGTATATTGACTAGCACGGCTAACCTATCGTCTGTGCAACTAGGATGGCGCCTCGGAGAACTGGACAGTCGCAGAATACTTCTCGGACGATTTCTCAGAAAGCACGTCTGATGATTTCAGGTACCGTAGTACCTCATCAACATGTCTAAGTTGGCAGTAGAACCTTACCATTGCTGTGTCTGACATTTTCAGTAGTAAACGTTCGCGGAGTAGCAGCTCGCTTCAGAGAAACCGGCCAGCGTGCCTTGGCTACGATGAGCAGATCCGTTTCGAATCCACGGTGAAGGTCCGCTCCAAGATGTTTAATCGCACCCGAGAGGTATGTAGATTTTGCGCAAGGTGTGCATGTGCTTGAATGCCAGTCACTCTCATAGTGCTAATTTCGTTGAGTTTGCTTTGCCCCAACAGCTCTATCTCACAGATGCCCCGCGTCTTGTTGTGATCAGCTCATGGTCTGGCCGCTTTAAGCGCGAGGTTTTCCTGGCGCCAGACACCACTGTGAATGAGATCGACCCCCACACGTTCGACGTCGTATCGGTACGTAGTAGCTACCTGTCTTGTTGTCTATCGGCAGTTCCTGCTGAGAGCTTACACACACCACTTTTCGAACTTCACAGCGGTCAAACACGATCCGAATCACGGACTCCAGCAACCTCGCACAGCAGTGGGCGCGTGCCATCATGGAGGCCGTCTCGGAGTAGGTAGAACGCAGGGACAGTACCCTCAACGTATGTAGGCAAGTCGGCACACTCAGGCGTGCCATCTAAAATACATGTTTCGAAGTTGAAGTGAAATGTAGCCATTTATGTATCATTTACGTGGTGCACAGCTATACATCATTGAACAACTACCGTACACGCGATGCTGCAGGTGCCGATAGCGGCAGCCCCGGAGGCTGGTGTGGTGGATCTACTGAAGCGTCTGCGCTCTCACATCTGCTGTGACACTCGGAGCGACTTGCGGAGCGTGTTGCCGGTCTACCAGCGTCTTTTGAGCCCCGTACGTCTCCTCTACCACCCCGTGTAGTCACAGCGACACTGACGCTGGACTACTTGGCTCTTTAACAGCGTGAGGACGCAGACAGATCAATGCAGCATGATCTGTTGGAGGTACGCGCGAAGATATTGGCGTGCGGCGAAGACGCAGACGTGTACGTGGCCGGAGTCTTCGACTGGCAGTTGCAGAGGACTGAGCCTTTTCCCTTTCTCTCTCTTTCTCTCTGTAGAGTGGACGTCGTGGATCGCTTGGACCAAGTGACGGAGCGCTGCTTGAGCATCGAAGAACAGCAGCAGCAGAGTGCAGAGGCAGCAGGTCTGACTGAGGCGAGCTGTAGCCAATGGGGAGGAGAGGTGGCCTGTTGACTAGCACCGTGTACGGCTTCTATGGTTATAGTTCCCATGGGCGAAGTGATGCGGCTGCTGGTGGCCCTTGCGGGTGGAAAAGATGGAGAGACTTTTGTGCTTGAAGACCCCATGCAGGTGACGAACGAGCAGCTCAGTATTGGACTTTTTCGACCTCTATTGCTGACCCGTCGTGGTAATGCATCGTACTGATCCCGTCGTGTTTGTCACTCGTAGTTTTATGACGCTGGGAAGAAGCGTGTGGGCGACCGCATTCGAATGAAGGACGTTGAGATGGTGCAGCACTCAAAAGCGCTCTTTCGTATGGCACCGGTCCCACTGGAAGAGAAAGCGTGAGTACTGTCGAAGAAGAGCGCTCTCGACTACTTTACTGATCGGTGTCTGACGCCTCTGTGCAGCCACTTCTCGCAAAACTTGTTCAGTGCTTTTGGTAATGGCATCTCGAGCCAACACACCAGCCTGTGGTGCCCTGATACCAGAATACCTGAAGATAAAGGGCTCCTCAATATGATGCCATTTAAACAGGTGGAGATCTACAGTACAAAGAAGCTAACGAGAGGGGCTAACTTTTGTGCACTTACATATGCGTGTAGCCTAATCGGTTCTTCGGCCTTCCTGGTAGTCCTCCGGCTCAAAACGATTTTGATCGCGGTTTGATGAAAGCGTAAGTACAATGTAGTTATAACTCTACACGGGGAGATCGCAGTCAATTGTGACTAATGTACTGTTCTGGAGAAGCAATGATACCCCAAAACGACAGCGTTTTGGACATGCTTCGACTGCAATGAAGCTTGGGGAACACACGAAAAGACTGTCACCAAGGAACGACGTGTTTTTCTATGACAGCACTCAGGAAGTGCACTGTGGAGGGCAAATGCAGCAGCAAGATTGGGGAGAGGCGAGCAGCATTACAGAGAACTCGTCGTGGGACTCGGATAGCTCACTCGATATTACTGAACCCTGGATAGCGCGGACATACGCGTGGGAGGACCTGGGAGATCGTATGGGATTGCCTGGAGGTTATTATAGGCTGCCGGTTCGGGAAGAAAAGCGGTCACTTCATGACCTGGTGATTCCTGATGAGTTTGCTGACAGGGACCATATCGAGGAAACACCACTGGAAATTCATGAAGTAGACCTAATTGAGGTGAGTTAAGTTAAGTGAGGTGGGGTCGTGGTAGGGATTGCTGCTTACATCGGTCGTGGTTACGAAGGATTCGCTGCGAGCATTGAGTGGGGTCGACTCGACAATTTTCCGAAGGAACTTTCAGTCAGCAACATTCCAATTGCCTGGAAAGCGCAGGCTGAAGCTCCGTAACACAACCGTATCGGCCACAATGTCTGTTTTAGAGGTATACTCTGCTACTTCGCATCGGAAATGGACCATGCGCGTCAATTCACACGTTCAATGCTATTTGCTCAGGTGTTTCGTAAGGCTGGCACTATGCTTATGCGATTAGAACTGTTAGCTATCTACTATTCTCAAGACCCTACGAGGGGAGGGAAAACGCTTCAGGCAATGGGAGATGCACTTCAGTTGTATCTGTCGACGCATCGAGTAAGCTGAGGAGGGGGGGTGGGGTAATGCGGTCAGTGGCGTGTTTTCAATATTCTAATTCTATTGCTTGTATCAGACCGTTGTAGAAAGTATCACACAACAATGTCTGGAGTCTTCGTCTGGCGAGGTGGACCAAGAGGATGAGGTTGTATCTGCCACGAAGCTCGTGTGCAAGACCCGCAAAGTGTGTCGCGTTTTAGAAACCATTGGACACATATTTGGTTGTGACGAGGTTGCATTCTGGCCATTACTGCAACAAGGTTTGTGCTCCAGTTCTAATGGTACCACGCAAAAGTAGTTATAAACGGCATGCTGTTGTTCTATCACTTAGGTAAATTCCCTCACGGAGTTGCGCTGCTCGACCATTTGCACCACCACGTTTCTTCCCTGCGCGTGGAAGATGCCACAGGGCGCATGCAAGAGCTAGTGACTTGGTTCCTCGTGAAATCGTGTTCGCCGTTGCTGGCTGCACTTTCCGACCTTATTTCGTTGGGGAGGGTGGATCAGGCGACAGACCCATTCGTACGTCCTGAATCGAAATGTGTGGTCTGTGGATGAGGTTTGCATTTGACGTTGGTCTTGTTGGCAAACGGGTTAGGATGAGTTTACAGCTACTACGTGGAGCAGAAACTTGCTAGAAAAAGCCGCCGCGGGAGGTGGTGACGGGCTATTTAGTGAAGAACTATCGACTGAGGCAATCAAGATGCTACCAGAGTTCCTGGAGAAAATTGCCCCCCTTATTGTCCACCTCAGTCAAGTCCAAGCACTTCTACGAAGCGTGAATGCTATTGCTTCTACGCACCCGCTGGTAAGCTTCTCAGTGAATGGTTTGCCTTCGGGTTGAACGTGACCATCTCTAACAAATTCCGTTGATAACGTCAGGCACATATGCAACCTTTGACCGTGTTTACACGCGGCGATGAAGCTACAGAGCACGCAGAGGAGTGGCAATCAATCGTAGACAAAGCCATGGTATTGAAGGAGGATATCCATCATGCAGATGGCACAGAAACTCATAAAGGTGTGTCGGAGAAAATATTTGCTGCTGCTGAGGAAGAGCCAAGGCGAGACGTCGTGCCCGAAGACGTACATGTAAGTGTGTTGATTACATGCGCTCTCTTTCCTTGTATGAATACTAATTACTGGGCCTTGAGTAGACCGAAGCAAAACGAAGCTCTCAGTTGCAACAACAGAACATGTTAGACCAGCAAATACAGGAAAAGAAGCAGCTTCAGTCAGCGCAGCAGGAGGAAGCCAACGATGCGAGGCGAGGGGAGGAGGCAAAGGAAGCTGAAGCAGACCAGGAGGCTTACGGCCGTGAGGTTCTTCTCAACAAGTAAGACACCGTAGGCCATGTTAGTACGTGTATACACGCGTGAATTAATGCTTTGGTGTGCTCGTAGATACTCGGTGCTAATGAACGGTGCAGAAGAGCGGCATGACTACATGAAGTGGCGGAGAGATCGCGCTGTGCGCTTATCGACCGCAAAGGAACAGCTTCAATATCTCCATGCAAATGATATGGCTCAGTGGACAACAGGTACAGCTAGCTCATGGATTTGGTGTAGGCGATGCACTAATTGTTGTGCTTGACGCTCGTCATGATATATTACAATGTAGATCAGGAAAAACAAAGTTGCGAGGCAACAACTTGTGCAGCTGAAGCGGCAGAGGTGCATTCTCTAGTCCATGGCGGTGGCGATGCCACTCCCGTGGCAGCGGATGTCGAGGAGTGTTTGTCGATTGTAGCTGCAGTGGAGCCTTCAATACCTGTCTCGACTTCCGAGTGGAGGACTTCAGTGAAAGTAAATAAGGAAGCAGGCGCTCGTACTTCAGCATCCAGTGACGAAGATGGCTGGGTGCCTTCAGTGAAAGTGAACAAGGAAGCTGGAAGTCATATGTCAGCATCCACTGATGAAGGTGGTTGGAAAGCTTCGGTGAAGGTGAACAAGGGGGCAGGAAACCGCAGCTCGGCATCCACTGATGACGGCACTTGGCGAGATTCGGTGAAAGTGAATAAGCAGGCCGGCAATCGTAGCTCGGACGTTTTCAACGACTCAACATCCATCAATGTGGTTTCCCGCAAAACTGGTGTCCGTATTCTAAACGAACCTGGAGGAAGCGGTGCCGCTATGTACGGGACTTTGTACGGCGAGTCTGATGAATTGCATACCCCCAAAGAAAGCTTTCAGCCGAATGGTGGCGATAATTCTGCAAGTTCGACGGATGATGTTGAGATGGAAGATGTCGTAGATCCGACGAATGTTGCTACGCCAAGAGAGCCTCTCCCGGGAGCTACCGAGGATGAAGATGTTCAAATGCAGGACACAGTTCACGATGTGGAAGAATCCGCAAGCTGGAGAAGCGATTGGGATGAAGAATTGTCATCAAAAGCAAGTGGGGCTCTGGGGGTAGCTCCTGAACCAGTGAAGTCTACTCGAGTATCTCTTCCTCCTGTGCACCCTTTCTTTTCAATGACTATCCCCGAAGACGACTCTGAGATGCTGACGCGGGCGCTAATTGAGGTAACCTGCTCTCAGCTGCTGCCTGTTGCTATGCTCCCTGATATAAACGTGATGCTAACTCTGTTGGGTTTTACGACGTAGACTACTTCTGAGGCCGATCTTACTTCATTTTCGTCGATAGTTGACTGTTGCGTGGATATGCCCGTCCGTCTTGTTTCCCAGAAGTTAGAGCATGTGGCGGTGGATTGGTTTCGCAACTCTCTGCAAGTGCTCGAGCACCTTCGTTGGCTGCGCAAGTTGATGCTCATGTCAGAAGGGTTTTGCATGGATATCTTCGCGCGTGACTTCCATTTTGGTTTGAACTCGACCACCCGCGTGAACTGGGGAGTTGAAGATCGTCTTTCGTCGGCTCTCACTCTGGCCATGATCGAGGGATCTGTGGCGATGGGTGCCATTACACAGAACTTTCATTATAAGACTACTGCAGCTTTGTCGCAAGGTAAGTTTGCAAGAGGTTTCATCGACTACCGTTCAATTGCCCCTCACACTCGCTCCTTGCTGTGTCGTGGTTGCAGTATTATCTAGTTTAACGATGACTTCAGCCGTGCCAAGTTTACTCGGTGAAATCGAGTTAGTGTACGATGTCAAGTGGCCGCTGGGTTTGGTAATCACCTCCCGGTCGCTGGACGACTACAAGCAAATGCACCAATTTCTTCTTCACGTGCGGCTGACATCATTGGAAACGCGAGAGGCGTGGGGAATGTTGCGCACCATCCGCCGACAAGGACAGCTATCATCAGCACTTGAGCGATTGTGTGGAGGTGTTGTCTACAAAATGCAGGCATTCCTCCGAGCATTCAACGAGACTTTTGCGACGAAGGTTGGTGCGAGCCTTGAGACTGCGGACCTTGCTGTTTGGGGTGCTAACTCACTGGTGAACACACTGACATTGTGTAGGTGTTAATGACGGCGTGGTCGGAGCTTGAGTATGCATCGCAGAAGGCGACAATGTTGACAGAGCTACGGCGCTACCACGAAGAATACGTATCCATTGCAATTCGCTGCTGCTTCCTGGATACGCCTGCGATAGCGGTAGGCCATGCTCTATTATCATCATAATGGATCTGCCTGCTGACAGAACGCGCTTGTATCGAACGTGTACTACAGATCCGCTCGGCATTTTCGGACACGCTCGCCGCGGCCTGGAGATTGACGGGATTTATGCGAAGGTTGGAGCGACAAGTAAGAGGACAAGCGTCCGAAGTGACTCGTATCCGCACATTGTGCGATGAGTTTGACGCCGCGCTCCGAGCACTAGTTGGCAGCCTGCACAGCGTCACTCGCGACGCGGAACGGAACACACGGGAAATTTCAGAGGTACGTGAACTGTTAAGCCCTTGCTATGATTACTGGCCCAGCGCATACACGCTTGGGTTTAGAGACGTAGATAGAAAAGTAAATAGCGAATGTCACGGCTATCGCTCTAATGTGCTGACACCTGTGCTCTGTCTGCATGCCACGTGCTGCGTAGTGTCTTCTACTCCGGCTAAACTTCAACCAATTCTACTCCACAGACGACGTCCCAGTAGCCGTAGCAGCAAGCGAACGAGTGCCAGGCGTTGACGACGACGTAGTCGCCGAATTCTAGCACCGTACGCGTCAAATAAAAATACACTGGTCTGGCAGTTGTCTCTCGCGTCTGCTGATACCGTACTTAAAGGAAGAGTCGATGTGTGTCCTTGGGATGTAGACGACGCTGGCACAGCGGGCACTTGCCGTTGGCGTGGATCGCTCGGTGGATACACCCGGCGCAAAAGACGTGGCCACATAAGGTGGAGGTCATGTCTTCCAGCACGTCCAGACAGATGCTGCACTTTAGCAGGTGCTTGAACTCCTGCACCACCTCGTTGTTGTGTATGCTGACGTTGGTGGACTCGGCGCTTCTCATCATGTCTGTCGAGCGCTGGCGCTTGGGCACCAACACTGCGTCGCCATTAGCTGCAGCTCCTGGCGCTGGTCGACGTCGTTTCCGACGCAAAGGTGCCGGCTGAGGAGCGCCGGAGGTCTGTGAGGGCTCGATAATCTCAATGATGTCGTCGCTGTCTCCTGCTGTCCCTGCTGCGTTCTGTCCGCCGCTCTCGTCTTCAGACGACGAGACGGTGAGGTCAATCTCTTCTGGCTGATGGGTGGGGCCTGTGGCTGCGTTACTGGGCTCGTAGATGTCCTGGAAGTGCGCCATGTGGGGCAGCATCAAGTGGTCGTGCGTCGCCCACTCCTCGTCCTCGTCCTCGTCCTCGCCGTTGAGTAGATTGTCAAGCGTGGCGCCGTTTGTCAGGGCACCGACCAGGTTCCTGTTCCTGTTGATCCTCACTACACCGTCGCTGCTGCTGTCCACACTGCTGTCCACGGAGTCTCCGAAGCGCGAGGCCAAGAAGCGGCCGGGCAGCGTCATAAACTGATTCAGAGGGGGAAGTGTCCAGCCACCCGAGCCTCCGTCGGCGGCGGGAGGGGGAGCGAAGGAGCTGATGGACGAACGTACGCGCCCACGGATGCTAATGCTGCTGCTGCTGCGCACTGGAGACGTCTGGGCCACCGAGGACGAGTGAGACAGAGGAGCCACCACCACGTCCGGCCGTCGCATCTTTAGAGTGAGTTCTCTATCAAAGGGAATTCATGCACAGTTGGTTTTGGGATACCGATTGGTTGAAAAGGGAGATAAAGAATGCCACGCGATTGGACGCAACTCGAATTTAAAGAGTTTTCGACTTGACTTTTTAGTTTGTAACAGGCGGCCGAATGAGCGTGGCGGCGACGCCGTACGAGCTGGTGCTGCAGGGATATCTGCACAAGCAGGTGCGTGCATTGGCCTGCGCCGTGTCTATTGACTCTGCGAGCTTCTGACGTTGTATGGGTTGTGGCTGTGCTGAGCAGAGCAAGCACCTGAAGATCTGGCGCATCCGCTACTTTCTGCTCACGAAGGCAAGCGACTCGACTTGACGACGACAGACTCGATGCAACGCTGCTGTTGTCTGCGTGCAATTGTTGAGCTGGGAACTGACATTTGCTGTCTGTAATTTTCTCGGCAGGCTGAGATGACGTACTCCACCAAGTCTGGCCGCAAGCCGCGACTGCTGCTGTCGCTGAGAGACGTTCAAGTGGTGCGTACTGCTTGTCTGGTGGAGCGGTAATGCGTTATCAAGTGCACAGTGAATCAGTTCTAAGCCTGACGGTGAATTTGTCCAATTGGCACTGCGGTGTGACAGAGCGACGACCAGAACCAGGTGCGCCATCCGGGCAACTTCGTCTTCGTTCTGCAGACCCCGACGAGGAAACTTTTCTTGAGTGCGACTACTGAGCAGGAGCGGCGCCGATGGGTAACAGAACTGCGTGGGTTACTACCTGGAGGTTATAATGATGCCCGTCGGTCAACTTTGGACTCGACCATAATTGGACGGAATCCGTCGAGCGCGGCGAAGACCTCCAATGCAACGACCACAATGCATAGCTGGAAGAAGTCTCACAAACGCGTGTCCAAAGAGCGGCGCGTGGAGATGCGGCGCCAACATCTCCCTAAGTTGAAACAGACGTACACTGAGACGTGGTTGGACGAGGTGTTTACGCTTCCAAGCGGTAGTACGCGCGATGATGTACCTCTGCTGGACGCACTGTGCTTCGCAGGTATCCCCAAGGAATTGCGTGGCCGTGCGTGGGCCTGGATACTCGGAAACACGCTGCAAGTCAACGAAGACCTGTTTAAAATTTGCAAAGCTCGGGCCCAGGCTGTGATGATGGAGATATCCTTGAAGCGGGATGTGGAACACTCAGTGGTTGAGACGCCAACGGTTAGCTCGGGCAGTACAAGCGCCATTCTCGAGTCACCGACAAGAAGTGTAAGTAGTGTGAGCAGTGCTTCATCTGCCTCCGAGACCATCGTGGAAGATACTGAAGTGCCACTAGCTACAGAAGACTCGGTGACTACCCAAGTCACTGACAACACGAAAAATTCATCGGCTGCGGAAGCTTCAACAACACCAGAAGTCTCGCTGATTATTGACATTAACGACCGGAAAAGAGCAAGGCGATCATCTGCCGTGTTGCCTGTGCAAAATATGTTGCAGGACGCTGTGGGAATTGCAGAGATGCTTGTCGCGCACGGTGAGCGTAGCATTAAGCTTGTTAATGTTGACATGCCACGCACATTCGGTCACCACCCGCTGTTCCAGCCTGGTGCCGAGGGTACACAACGCACGACTGAGGTACTGGAGGCGTACATCTGCTATCGACCTGACCTGGGTTACGTCCAGGGCATGAGCTATTTGGCGGCCACTTTGTGCTTTCACATGGACAGCTTCACTGCTTTTAAGGCGTTGGTAGCCCTGATGAGCTCAAGTTTGCTTTTCGACATGTTCCGACTGGAGGCGACGCGAGTATGTGACGTGACGACAATCCGAACTTATGCCGGTACTTGTGTTTCCTAACTAATGAGCTGTTTTGGGTTCTGCTTTCGTTGTGAAGACATTCCACTACATCGACGTGTACAACCAGATCCTAGAGCACGAATTACCAGCCTTGGCGGCGCATTTTCAGGAGACCGGTATCGACGCGCAGATGTACGCCGTGGATTGGTAAGCTTTATTTATCGACTCGGATGTTGGTATCTTTGCGTTGGCTACCAACTCACGATGGCATGTTGTTGCTGTTTGAGCAGGGCACTCACACTATTCACCCGGAGCTTGCCGCTGGACCTCGCGTTGCTCATCTGGGATGTCTACGTCCTGCTGGGGTCGCCATTCTTTTTCCAGGCCAGCATGGGTAAGGATTTTTCGTCGTCCACTGCGCAACTGTGACTGACGCGTGCTGTGCTTTTTTCTGCAGGTCTGCTGTCACTTTTCCAGGACTCACTGCTGGCGATGGAGGCGGAAGACATCATGCGGCTGCTGCACAACTTCCCCAAGAACACGTCGTCGCGGCAACTTTTCGAGGCCATCTCGTCCGTGAGTCTCTCATGCCAGGAGATCACCGAGTTGCTGGCCGGAGGGAAACTCTGGTCGCCCGACGAGGCTCGCCAGGTGCCAGTCAAGTATCCTGATACCTACGAGTGAGCGAACAGACGGCGGCAGTCCGCTTCAACTTGCAAAAAGTTACAGCTAAAAGACAACTATTTTTGCTTTCTCAGTGGTTTGAGGGTCTAGGACTGCACTGTCATCAGTACCCTTGATCTCTTATTAATAGTACTTATATAAGATATTTCGTTAGCCTATCATTATGCATATCCTATCTTCTAGCATGTGGCATGCCACAGCCAAACACTTCATATTACGCAGCCGCACTCCAACGGACCCCTTTGACGACCATGGCGACCCGCGGCAAGCCGAGCGTGTTCGCGGCCTTCAACCAGCTGCGCGTGAGCGAGGACTTCGACTCGGACGACGGAAACGCCGACGAGCGACAGCAGGAACACAAAGAGAAACAGAAGCAGAAGAAGAAGTCGCGCAACAAGAAGAAGAACAGGTAGACGCTAGCTGGGCGATCCGTTGAGGCTAATGCTGCTGCTGAGCTGGTTAATACTGACGTTTATGTGTGATGCAGCGACTCAGCGCAGCTCAAGGACCTGGCGTTCGTGTCGGTGTCCAAGCCCAAGAAGAGCAAGGGCAAGAAGAACAAGGCGCAGTCCCAGTCGCCCGCTGGATCGCCCGTTGAAGAGACACCGGCTGCCAACGGTGTTAGTGAGGAAAAGAAGGAAGTGGCAGAGCCCAAGCGCTCGCTGGCAGATATGATCAAGGCGACGCCGCAGCCGCAAAAGGTGAGACAATAGAGCGCTGGACTGGATCCATGGGACGATCCTGTTGGTGTGGTGTGGTGATGATGCTGACCGTTGCCGCCTTATTTGCGGTTTTGTTCAGACCCCTGTGGTGCCGAATGGTGCTGAGAAGAAGCCACAGTTGGTATTGCAGCAGAAGCCAGTACCCCAGCAGCACCCGCAGCAGCAGAAGAAGCAGGTAGGTTTGTCGAATGGGATGACCAGGGAGGGAGTGAGCAGGATCTGACGGCTCGTGGTTCGAATCTCTGGTTGATACACATTCAGCGTGCGTCTCCCCCGAAGCAGCAGCAGCAACAGAGTGTAGCGCCACTGTCGGCACCTACTGCCACCCCCCCGGTAGTTAACTCCCCGCAGTCTTCATCGGAGACGGAGCTGGGCGTCGTGTACACGCCGTCGCACATCACGATCACGCGTGTGGACGGCCAGATGAAGCGTGCAGTGGCGGTAACGGAGGTGATGGACCAGCTCCTTCGCTACACACAGCAGAACTCGCAGCTTCTAATGGTGCAGGAGCAACTGGGGGTACGTAGCTGACCATTAACGCCAAAGCGGACGTTTAACCACTTGCTGACATTGTACGCCGTGTATGCTGCTGTGGCTGGTATCTTGATGGTCTTGTATTTAGCACGCGAACCGCAGTCTGCAGGACCAAGTGCAGTGCAGTGCTGGTTCGTGTCTTGGCGGCTAATTTCGCCATGTAGATTTGTTGTGGTCGATCGCGCGCCGATACACGTAAATAGTATTTATGTGACTGACGAGCGGCTGGACTGATCGACGTGTGCGATTTTGTGTGCATGGTTTCTACCCTCATGGTGACCAACAGAGCTGATCAACGGCCTGCAGAATGAAGTGGCGATGTTCCGGCAGATGTGTCTGAACTTGCAGGCCGAGGTGAGTATCTTGTGTCCTGCGGCAGCAATGCCAATGCCAAGACTACGGCCTCTGTTGCGTCGCAGTTGAAGGCGAGTTGTGACAGGCAACCATGTGGCTCACTCCTCTGCTGTCCATCTGTGTAGGTGTCGCTGCTCCGATCGAGCGCCCCTGGCCACGCCGCCCCAGACGGCGGCAGCAATCCCCAGCAGCAGCAGCATCGCCCGCCGCCTGGCATGTCCTGAGCGTGCCGATGACTATACTGTAGCAACTGAAGCAACTTTACGGGTGCAAGGCACTAGACCAACCACGTAACGCCCGTACTCGCAATAGAAGTCCGTTAGTGATCTACATGTAGCTGGTTCGTTGTGAGCTGTTCCTCATCGTCGCATATCCAGCCGGGCTGTTCGCTGGAGTGCCAAGTTCGCGGATGTCTCCAGCGATCTTACCTGGCCGGGTGTGGTCTCCGTTCAAAATCGAATGCACTACTCACGCCACAAATTTCGACCGGTGTAATCGCGACAATCGTCATCGTGGTGTGACGTACATGTAGTGGCTTCGACACTCGCAGGCTTGGTGTCTAACCTTTCGGTTTGCAACGGCTGGCAAGCTAGAGGCCCAAGGACTTTAAAACGTGTTGGTGGGTCGTCCCGGATCGGAGCTCAACGAGTAGAGATCTCTCAAGCAACAACTGAGCAACTGAGCACACCACTCCTGCAGACAAGAAACGGCCCTCTTACACGAAAAGCACCACCCACCCACCAGCGTACGTCAGACGTAAAAGTATTTTCTTTCACCACCTGTCCGCAGTCAGCCCCATACAAATCCACGTCAACTGTCGAACTGTATTCAGAATACGGTTCACACCGTCTGTTCAGCTCCTTTTCGGGGCAGTCGCGGTCGCTGGTCACCCTTTGCACTCTCTCTCACTTGCGCTTTCGCCGTCATCGCGTCAAAACTCCGGCACTGTCCGTCCGGGTTACCTAAATTGTTGTCCACCCTACATATCTACCAGTAGACTACTACATCCCATTCCACCATGGTCGGGCCCATGCACAGACTCAAGAACAAGCTACGCAGCAGTCGCCTGCACAAGAAGGAGGGCGCGTGGGCGCTGGACGAGGACTCACTGCGCCTCAAGCAGACGCAGGACGACGCCGTGCGCTTCGACCGCAGCACGACGTTGGCCGACACGGTGAACGTGACGGACGACGTGGAGGACATGTTCTACGGCCGCAACACACAGCAGAACCGCTCCACGACCTCCTCGGACGTACCGCAGTACCGCACGACGGAGCAGCTCCGCGGCACCCACATGACGCTCTCGGCGCTGCACGAAGACGCCGAGACGCCGTCGGCCGCCAGCAACGCCAGCAGCAGCTTCTCGCAGTTCTCGGCCACGACGCCCAGCAACTACGCGGCCTCCACGCCCGGGACCACCAACTTGACCAGCACGTACCACGGCTTCTCCACGGCCCACAGCACAGCGGGAACGTCGCGCGCAATTAGCGGAGACTTTGAGCTGGAGCGCCTTCGGTCCGACGTGCTGGAGGTCAAGGAAGAGGTCAAGGCCATCCGCCGAGAGGTCATGAACGAGCTGCACGTGACCCGCTACGACGTGCTCAAGGAGCTGGCGCTGCTCAAGGGCGCCATCGCGCAGCTGGCCGCGGCGCAGCAGAGCTCTTCCTCCCCGTCCGTGTCGTCTGCCGAGAGCTCGTCGTCGGACCCGCTGTCGACTGCAGACCGTGCGGCACTGACGCGCCAGACGTCCACCAAGACGTCGCCGGCCACGCGTGAGCGCCTCGCAGCGTCCCGCACCAACCTTTACAAGACGCCCCCGCCGGCGGCCCGCGCCAGTGTGAGACTCACGCAGTTGGCCCCCGTGGCGGACAACGCGCTGTCGACGCCGTTGAGCGCGCAGCAAATCAACGAAATGTTCCCGCTCATCGATTTCACGTCGGAGCTGGCGGCGCACGCTCGCGGCTTGACCCCTGGGTCGCGCACGTGGGCGCTTACTCGCGTGGAGGAGTGGCTGGACGCACGGTTCAACGTGGGCAACGACACGCTGCTGGCTGTCGTTGGGGAGGGAGGAACCGGCAAGAGTGCCTTCTGTGGCACGGTGGCCCAGCAGTTCCGTGGGAACCTGTTGGCTGCGCACTGCTGCCAGTTCGACCGCAAGAGCAAGAGCAGTCCGCGCAACGTGCTGCTGTCGATGGTGCACCAGCTCGTGGACAGCCTTACGCCGTTCAAGAACCAACTGGCCAGACTCAACCTCAAGTACGTGCTGGAGGAAGCAGACCCAGTCCTCCTCGCTGCGAAGGTGCTCGTGGACCCGTTGAACGCTGTGGAGGAGCCTATGCACGCGGCCTTTATGTTGGTGGACGGAATTGACCAGTGCTCTGCAGGACTGCACGGCCGCAACGAGCTGATGGAGTTCTTCGCGCAGATCATCCCGCAGCTTCCATCGTGGGTTGGATTCATGGTGTCATCGAAGCCGTCGTCGAAGCTGGCAAAGCGACTTCCGGTGTCATCAGTGCTGGACTTCAGCGCCAAGAACGGTGCTTTCGTGGCCGACGTGTCGGCGCTTGTTAACGACATTGCGCGTAACTTTAGCAACAATGATGTCGCGGAGGCGAAGAAGGTGCTCAAGCAGAAGAGCGGAGGCAACTTCTCGTACCTGGATTTCACGAAGCAGGCTCTGTCACACCCGGCTATGGCAGCGGCGAGCAAGGAAGGCGCCGTGCCGCTCGAGGTACTCCACGAACTGCCGGAGACGCTGTACGACATTTATGCTGAAATCTTTGAGGACAAGTTCGGTCAGGGCCGGGCTCGTGTGTGGGGAAAAGCTAAGCCACTTCTACAGCTAGTGGTGGGAGCAACGGCAGGACCGTACTCGCCTGTGACGGAAGAGCAAGCGAAGGAACACTTCAAACTCACGACGGAAGACCTGCGCATGCTGCGTCGCTCGTTCGTGGACCTCGTGGCCGTAAGACACGGCGCCTACCGTATCGAGAGCTCTGCGCTGTGCGCATGGTTGAGTGATCCTGCTCGATCTGAAGAGCAGTTCTACTTCAGCATTGACGACGCACTCCAAGCTCTGCGCAAGATGCGTCGCGCCGGTTCCAGCAGCGGCCACTCGAACTCGGGCAGCTCGTCGGATGGCAGTGCGCCGTCTACTCGTGCGAGCAGCCGTGTGAAGACGTCAAGTAAGGCGCATCAGCGACCGCACACACATCACGAGCCGCGAGCCAACCCGGACTACAAACCCGTGGGCATTCTCAAGCAAGGCAAGTTGTAGATCAATTTGACCAAATAAGTATTGATGTTGTTACAGTCTTGCCACCTCTTTCGGCGCTCTGAGTTTACTATCGACGCAGTCGTCGCATCTTCCCCAGTCTGTCGCCCTTGCCGCCGCCGGTAGACGCTCGGACAGCCGACAGCACCTGCGCGAAGTTCCCACTGCGAGCTGAGACGGGGCGAGATGAGGATGTAGCCATTTCGACAGTCGCACCAGCCTCACGACCAATCACCTCCAGCGCAGTGCGCAGGAACGCCAGTGCACCTTCAGTCGTCTCCCCAATGCTCAAGACGCCAAATACTCCGGCCGTGAGGCTGTCGGCGAGCAGGAAGAGTGTGCCCAGTGTGCGCTCCACGTCGAAGCACACCCCGTGCAACCGGCAGGCGTGGAAAAAGGCAGAGTACTGCATGGTGGTCACGTGTGGATGAAACACGTACGAGCACACCACGAAGCAGCGTGGGGCACCTGCGAGCGAACTTTTAGTCAGTGAGGCTTCACGCAGCAGCAAGTCCGTCACACTGCCACTCCCAGTCCGTCCTGCGTTGGTCGTGGCCAGGGAGTTGGTAGCAGCCACTCGATAGGCACCTGAATTGGCGTCCAGCACACCGCGGGCGAGGAGGTGAAAGCATGCGAAGCTGGCGGCAGAATCCGTGAGGAATGGGTGCACAGCTAGCGCCCACAATCGCGGCGCACCACCGTTCAATTCATCCTGAAAGACCACCAAGTCCAAGCTCACGTAGCCCCAGACACTGGTCTCCACTAGCAGCTTCCCCACGGCGTTGCAGGCGCCCTACGCCAACGCGAAACAAGAGACATCACTCAGTGCACACACGTACGAGATACGATAAAGAAGCAGAGACTCACCTTAACCGCCTCGTGCGGTGCTGCCGTCTGTGGGAACGTGAACGCTACGGTCTTGCGATTCAGCCCGCCGCCACCACTCGCCAATACATTCTGCGTTGACGTGATGTGAACGGTGCCGTCCGGGTCAACGAACAAGTTAGCGCGCACGTAAGCCGGCTCCACGAGCGCAGTTACAGCCCCTGGTGGGGCAAGGGCTGTCGTCGGAGGAACTGCTTCTAGCACACACCCGAAATGGCTGATGGCTTCGGTAAACTCTCGCCACGTCGGGAAGACTTCGGAGTGCATGGGCGTTGCAAGTCGAGCCAACATTCCTGGACGCTCTAACTCTGTCAGCACAAGTTTAGCTGCTGCGTCACGAGGCCCAGGCTGGCGCCAATACTCAGGTGTCCGCTTTTCTCGCCGTAGCTCACGCATCGCTTGCATGCCTGACAGATCAACGACCGCTTCGCCCACGCCAAGAGGGTCGTAGTCAAGCTTGAGTAGCCATCTTGGTTGTTCCATGTGTGCGACAGCGAGCTTGGCGAGCGCTGCAAAAAGTTCGTGTTCGTCGTACAGCTCGTAGGTCCCTATGGGGACGTTCACATCGGCACGAATCAATAGGCGCTTGCCACCCGATCGGGTGACTAGCGGCAGAGCTTGAGCTGGTGGCGCACCGAGGATCGGCAGGTCCAGTGTAATTGCTAGCCGTTGGTCTTCAGCGCCGGGCAACCCCATCACAAGGTAAGCCTCTTTGCCAGCAGTGTAGTGTCGAATGCGCCGCAGGCAATGAGGTGAGTAGAGCAGCAACGATGAAAGCGAGAAATGGGCTGGAAAGCGTGCGGCTTGCTCGGGAAAGATTAGCTTCACCCGAGGCCGACTGTCAGCAAGACCACCAAGCTGAAGCAGTTTGAGGAAGTACTGCGAAACATCCGCAGTGAGCTCGAACGGAGACACGTACACTAACAGGTCCACGTGCGAATCCAATGCTGCAGCGCATACGCGGGTGAGCTGGAGGTTCTGCTGCACAGCGAAGTTCTCAGCACTGAGACGCGAGTGTTCATCGATCGATAACGACGGCACATGCACCACAACACGTCGGCGTCCTGCGATCTGAGACCACTGGGTTTTCAGATTGTGCATCCGCGCCTCCCACTTTTCGAGTTGCTCTCGACGAACCTCTCTCAAACGAGCTTTTAGAGATGCGTGGCAACTGTAGGCGCGCCATGTCAGCTGAATTTTGGTCGCGCTGATGTCGCTGGCGCGCGACCGAGCGTACCGGCGGCGGATCGTCCACATACGAACACAAGCTTGAATGGTAGTAGCAGCACGGCGCTTGCGATCTCTGCCTTTGTATCGTTGACCCGGACGACGCAGTACCGACATAACCTGCTCTTCGTTCACGATGCAGGATAAAAGTTCGCGCTTAGAAAATCGAGGCTGCCCTGTGGCTGCAAGTGATAGCAATCGTTGACCATCAACGTACGCCAGTGGTACGAAATACTGCGTGAGTAGTGTCTCCAGGGCTCGCAGAGCCTCTTCAACACTCCCCCAAAGCTCCTGTGCAACCCTGCGGAACGACACGAACTCGGGTGTGTCTCGCATTGTACGCCCCTTGTGAATCAAAAACTGGTGCAAGCTGTACGCATCCAGGAGCTCGTTGTAGCCACGAATTTTATCGACGTTGGCGCCCAATTCCTCCATCTCAGCCTCTTCGTCCTTGTCATTTTCAGCGTTATCCTGGTCCTCATCGGAGATGTCTTCGTCCGGTTGTTCACTGAAGCGATTGTCCTCCATGTCATCGCCCTGGTTCGTGAAGGCAGTTATTGTAGCTGACACTAATGACGTTTGATGAGCAGATCTACCATGTTTGTCAGCCCTGCTAGATTCCGGAAAAGACATCGTAACCTTGCTTGGGCCTTGCATGGCCGAACTTCGCCTAGTGCTGCGTCTTCTAGTAGCGGTGACAAGAGGGGTAGCTTCGGGTTCAGGTGGTTGAGGCATCGGAGGCGCTCGAAGATCAAACTTGAGCGTTGCAAGATTATAGCCCGTGGACTGCGTAAATGGGGTCGACCGAGCCGATTGCTCGGAGCGATCGTAGATTCGGGTCGCACTCTGCTTCATAACGCCACCACCAGAACCATTATTCGTACCGCTGGGCCCTGCAAAGGCCGGCGTCAGATCTGCGTACGAAGGTAGGAACCCACGCGTGACCAGGTTCAAAACACCGTGTTTGGCATCTTCCTCGCGGAGCTCAGGTGTTGGTGCACTTGGGTCAGCCTTATTGACACTAGGTAGAAAACGGCAGTGTTGTGTGGTTTTCTTACGCATGAGGTGGCCTGGGTGTCGTTGCCACTGCTGAGGCGATGGTCCTAGTGACTGGCGAACCTCAACGCTGCTGTTTCGGAATTGCTGAAATGCACACAAAGAAATCCACGTTCAGGCTACTGTCCTTCAACACAACTTTCATCTGCATCACTTACCTCTCGAAAGAATTCCATGGGGATCGAGCTAGCGTCCGTACGATTTGTCAGCCTAGGCTTACACGGACTACCGCATCCGTTGCGGTGTTTCATTGACGGAGGCGCCCCAACTGTGACAGCAGGAAGAAGTGTGCCGCTTTGGCTCTGATTGCTTTGAGCGCTGCTGCTGCTGTTAACCATACCATTGAGCACGAGTTCTGCTTTGGCCCGAAGTTCCGCCTCTGTCTGCTGCAGAATGGCGTTGAAAGCCTGAACCTCGGCTGTTGTCACCACTGCACTGTGACGCATGGGCGACGCGTTGGCCTCCACGGCAGCCGCCGCAGCTGTCATCTGCTCCCGCATAACGCGTAGCTGTTCCTGCGTCTGCAATAGCAACCTCCCCACATCCTCCACATGATGCTGTTGCTGCACCTTCTCCATCTTCACAGCTTCTATCGAAGGCTTGTCGTGTAAAGAGACCAATTATACCAGTCACTCACACACAGACGTGAGATGCTGCACGGGTGACACGGTGTGCTTGTGTACCTCAGCGGCAATCGCCCGATATTAATAGGGCGGTTGGCACAAATGCACCTCACTCAGCTCACCTTCCATCCTTCCTGGTGCTCGCACTAATCCTCACAAGGTCCGTTGGGGTTGTCCGTGTGTCTCAACATGAACATCTTGCGGGTGCCTGAGCTCGATGCAACTGCTTCGGGTGATAAGGCGCGACCTACGTCATGCGAGGGCTACGTGACCAAGCGAGGCCATTTCCGCAAGTCTTGGCGCGTGCGATTTCTCGTTCTGGATGGGTCCAACCTGCAGGTCTCGTACTTTGAAAGCCGCGCTGCATGCCACTCACCCGCTGGTGAGCCGTCTGTACCCAAGGGGAGTTTCTACCTGTCGAGCATTGAGCCCCATGAGTATGTCGTAGGCGTCATGGGAGCTGCTGACAAACCGTTCGGCTTCAAAATGGTCGGCCATGCCCCGAAAAAGGGGTATGTGGAGCTGGACGTGTTCGTGGAGACGCTTAACGACCGTAACAAGTGGCTTGAAGTCGCTCGCAATGCACTAAGTGCAAAGCGCCAACTAACGCGTCAGGCCATCGACCAGAGCGTAAGTCCAAACAAGAAGAACCTGTTCGGCTTCTTGTCCCCGCAGCCCGTCATATCGCCTCAGAAGCAAATGCAGACGCTGACCAAGAACAAAGAAGAGCTGCTCTCGGATGCGCTGCGCGATATCGAAGCTGCCAAGCTTGTCGGTCAAGAGGCCTGCAACGAGATCGTTATCCAGGGAGAGAAGCTTGACGCCATCGAACAGGATCTGAGCGCCATAGACCGCGACCTCGACTTCGGTGACAAACTACTGCGCCGCCTCAAAAGCCCCACCCTGCACCTTTTCTCGGACGACTTGCGCCCTAAATCCAGTGCCAACTCAAAAGGACACTCGCCTCAGCGCTCCCAGGTGCCTGGAGGCAGCAGTCCCTCTCGTCTCCCGGCTGCCATGGAAAGCACTAGCGACGCCAGTGCCAGTGACTTGGAGCGGTTGGCACAAGCTCTAGGAGAGCTAGAGGTGCAGGCGGAGATGCTGAATGGCGAGGCTGGCCGTAGCACGCAGCAGATCGAGCGAATCGAGCACCAGCTCTCGAACGTCACTGCTCGCGTCGAGAAACAAACCAAGCAGGCTTCCGCGACGCTGCGTGCCGGTCCGCGACTCTTCTGACGAGGTCTACACTCACACAGCAGAAACAGCGGCACAGCACAACACACGCAGCCATGAACGAACCTCCTCTTCCGAACCAGCTGCTCCTTCCCCACTATACATTGCATTCTCTGCATAAAGAAAGACCCAAGAGCCCTCTTTCTCTCTCGTGTGTGAGTGTGTCAGGCCCACGTCTTGTTTCTCATCTTTGTTTCTTGTTGTTGTTCTGACTAGAAAATGGGGCGTGGAGGGCCGCTCTTGCGGTCCATAAAGTGCTGGCGTCGCAGCAGCTGGTGGTGGCGCTTGAGTCCCGCCTCGATGTCCTGCGTCTTGTAACGCGCGTTCTCCTCGCCCTTGGCCTCGAACTCGGCAGCGTTGACGCGCTGGCCGTTGCGGTAGATGAAGCGCTGCACGCCCGTGTCTGAAGTACAAAGAGTGTCAGAAGACAACGAAGAGGAAGAGGAAGGAGGCAGCGGCACCCACTGCAATCGGCGCGAGGCGTGACGATTTTCAAGAAGCCGAGCGACGACTGCGCGCGCTGGATCAGCGCCGACACCCTGCAGCAGAAGGAGACAATTAGTCCCGGGACACAGGAAGGCAGAGCTACGCAAGTTGATGACGCACTCCTTGGGGTCCCTCAGGTCTCCGTGGCTGCGGAACTCGCGGCGGATCTGGTCGAGCGACGTCTGGCGCTTGGGCTCCGGCAGACTCTGCGCCAGACGCAGCAGCTTCTTGTACAGCGGACGCAACTCGCGCGCCGCCTCCGCCATCACCAAGTGATATGCGACGAAATCGATTTTGCCAGTGTAACCCATTAGGGGGTTACGTGTAACCTTTTGCGTTGAAAATAATTGCTTTTCGTAGCAAATAATTGCCTTTATGAAAAGCAGGCACTCAACGAAAAGTACCTATATGGAGCGAGCTTCAAGATCGAGTACTATTACAATCGGTAACACAGCTGTTGGAGGAAGCAGGTTACGTGGGACCAACTACATTTGCGCGAGGGCCCCGTTCAAAGGAGTCTCGTCCCAACCCGCAGAGTCAAGATGTAAGAGCGCTTGGCCGTTTTAGCTGGGTGTGTTGTAACTTGACGTGTAAGTCTCTTCTCAAATGAAGCTTTCGTTACCGTCGATAATCATTGCACCTCCGTTAGGTGTTTCTGGGGTTTCGTTCTCAGTAGAGAATACTTGACATGTATTCTGTACATTGTATTAATACATACTTCTAGTATTGTGAAAACCGGTCGGAATGTCTAATCTAATTTTAAATCAGCCGTTTAAGAGTCTTATTTAGAGTTGTATACTCTTATTAATTTCAATCGAAGTGCTATTCAAAGGGTCTTAGTGTGGTGGTGGGGGATGCGACGCGATGGATTGTCCTACTATGATTCAGGTTTGTTACACAATTTTAGGTCCGGATAAGATGGCGAAGCTCGTTATCGTCTTCGTGAGCTGTGTGCGCCTCCTGCAAATAAGAACCGGGCTCCGGCGAATATCATCTCCCCTTCGCTGGTGTACAAGTATGTCACAGCTGGATGGATGACGTTCAAGTAGAAGCCCGAAGATAAAGTATTGCTACCGACAATAGCAGTTTATATTTAGTTTTGGGGATGCCTGGACAAAGAGCCCTGTTTGACGAATCTCTCAGTCAACGACGTTTTCTGAAGGCACCTGAGTACTACTCGGCGAGTTGTAGACCTTCTCGGTCAATTGTTTTGCTAGAAATGCTGCAAAATCTCACTTGAAGATTGTGCACTTCTTGTCGCGGTGAATCAATGAATTCCTTCCCTTGCTCTGGTGGAAGGAATGCCTGGAAGTTCCAGGCTGGGACTTCGGCCCGAAGTCTTCGGGAGGAATCACTCCCTTCTGTGTCTCCAAGAATAATCTGCAGACACAGACACCAGTCCGTATCTACCTACCGGTATGGAGCTTAATCTTGAGATAGGAAGTGACACCGTCACAGCAAGTACAATCCCCTTGGTACCGGTACTGTAGTACCTAGTTCCCAGACGTGTTTTAACATATTTTAAAATATATCCTCTCAACAGAAATACTCAAGTATGTAAGTTTTCAAGCTCAAGTGAATATTCCCTCTCAGCTCTCCCAGAACCTACGTTAAGGAATTCTGGATTCCTGTCGCAGCGTGTTCTTCAAAGGTACCATTTTTAATTGTGCCAAATTTAAATTGGCACACTCGACGCATTCATTCGTGTCGCAGCCCGCCCGTGCCGTTTTAGCCAAGTGGCTCAGCGAAGTTGACATCGAAAATGCAGGCATAAGCACCGTCAGAACTTGCTATTTCTCGACCGTGGTTTTGATGCTGCCCTGACCAACGTGACTGTCGCTTTCTTCCTGCCTAACATCACAGTAAGCGACAGCCACTCGATGCTGGCGCCATCTACGTTTACGAAGCGCAACAGGTGCCGTCAAATTCAGCATGCATTGGACTAACTTGAAGTGGACCTAACTATGGGTGGGCATGGGCACGGCTGCTATTGTAATAATCTGTACTAGAATTCAAGCAAAGATGTCTTTGCTTCAACTCTTCTGACGCCCAGTGAATTTCCCATCCATAGTTACCATCTCATAAAGTCGATTTCGTTTTTTTTTTAAGTAGGAATACGAAATCGGCAAGGGTTTAGGGCTAATGTTAAAACAATAGGGGTTTCAATGTAGCAAATGATTAGATACTATGATAGTATATATTTTTCAGAAAAATCTGCAAAAGATGAGCCTCCGGAGACTTATCGTTTGCCTATTCATTAGAAAAAATATATCTAATGATTTGCCACATTAAAAAACCCTATTAAGGGCTATCAATCACTACCAAGGGATTGACTGTACATGTAGGTTCCCATACAGCATATTTTAGTGTGGAAGTCATATCCCTGTACCTCTCTCTAAGGCACAGGGATAATCTCTCTCACTCTCTCTCTCTCTCTCCCCAGACAGAATCGCCATAACTCGGTAGACTTGAACTAAGCCATGAACGACCGTCGGTGGTATCATACATGTAGTGCACTCCTCCACTGCGTGTTTCTTGCGGATTTCCGGCAACTTCCCTGCTTTAACTCCCAGCGGAAGTCGGTCAAGCAAATCTCGAAATGTGAGCTTTGACACCTTACCTCCGACATAAAACGTAAATCGTCAGACCTGCATTGCAGCAGGAGGTTTGCCTCCACCGTATTTCGCTATTGTCACCGGGGAGAGCTCGCCGTTGGACCGCGGCGAGCATCATTTCAGTGAGGAGCGATGAACCTTCGCGCCATCTTCATCGCTGCCGTTGCTTCACTTGCTGCGGTCCAGGCTCAGGTCATTGGCCACGACCAGATTCGGCCATTCCCACAGCCAGATCCCGTCACAGTTTCCCAGAAAGCGGCCGTCAGGTTTAAGCCGCAACTCAAGATCGACGACGGATGCCACCCGTACCCGGCTGTCCAGAAAGACGGCTCTATTAGTGGAGGTCTCAAGTGGAGCGGCCCACAGGATGGCGAGTGCACAGGTTCCAAGTTGGGCTCACAGATCTACGCTCGCTCCGCGTGGGTCAACGATGTGTGGGCAATCATGTACGCATGGTACTTCCCGAAAGGCCGGGATGCTATGCCCCTTCCTCTCGTCCTCCGGCTTTTTGGCCACCGCCATTACTGGGAGTACGTCGTTGTCTGGGTTGACGACCCTGACAGCGACAACTCCACCATTCTAGGCGTGTCGATGTCTGCAACTATTGGCCACGCGAATCAAACTCCTCCCGACGCGAAGTACGTGGAAGGCACAAGCGTGAAGGTCGAATATTACTATAACCACCTCCTCGGAAACACAGCTCTGCAGCTCACGGAAGACGTCGGAGAATTCCAGGACCTCATCACGTGGGACCAGCTCTCGTTTTTGGCACGGCACTCTCTGAACCACACTGACTGGGACGAGACTCCGTATGATTTGGCAGACCTCAAAATGCCGCTGAAAGGTGGCGTGTTTGAGGAGATACTCGACAAGACCTGGCCGTTTTAGCACTGTCAGGATTATTTCTCTGTGCGCTTATCTGGCACGGAGCTAAACTCTAACATTAACACAGAATCGATGCATTGCTGTCACGACGCCTTTTTCGAGCATGCAGACGCAGTCCTGGACGAGTAAAATGCAGGACAATGCGTGTGTCATTTGAAGGTTACGATGATTGAGCGCAGTGAGTTTGGAGGCGTTTGATTTGCTTCGTCACTTCCGCTGGGCAGGCAGTGCTTTGTGGCCCACGACTCGTTTTGTTGGTAATAGTATTGTGGCCCACGAGATATCAAAACTGCTTGCGATACGACAAGGAAGACTCAAACCTTTTGAACAGCTACTTCATGGCATGATGCCCGCTTCTCATGGCTTGTGATCAGAATGATGTAAATGTTGCCGCACTACTAAGCATTTCCGCGTTTACTACCGTTTACTGGGCAGTCATGGAATGGAGACCAGCACTTCCCAATAGTCCCGGTTGATGCCACCCATACTTTATGGGCCATACCCGGAAACAGATCACTTACTATGTGCATGCAGGTAGACTGCAACGCATCATGGATAGTTGCCGACTCAGCCGCGTTATTACAACATTTTTCATGGCATGGGAGTAGCTGTGCTGATTTCGGTTCCTTGTCAACATCGCATGGGCCACAAAAAGTTCCTGCAATTTACATGTTATTCTGCGCTGCTCGCTTTTATTTCGGAATCGTCCAGGTCGAGGGGAATTGATCTCTTTCTATCTAAACCTTATCAAGTCAAAACGTGCCAATCTCAGCCGCGTTTTAAAAAATTATTACGACGATCCTGTTTCTGGATAGTGCTTCAACGTGTGGTTGAAGGACAAGGTGCTAGCTATTAATAACCTGGCGTGAAAATTTTTGCAGGCCATCCGACTGCATGCAAGGTTCGCCAAAAGCGCTCATAGCGTTTCAACAGACACGCTGTACCCATGTGAAATAGTCTGTCCTAGGACCTCCCTGATTATGTGTGTTGGTCCTACATTTCCATTGGTAAACCTTAGAAGTTTTTATGGCCAATCAAAACCCTTCATTTGCTCATTTGCTACGCAGTCAATTTTTGCGGCGTCCTGCATGGACGCAGTGGGCAAGAAGCGCAAGAAGATGGCGTCAGGCGTCAAGTGCGTTCGTTCCCTTTCCTGATCTCTCTTAACGAACCTAACGCAACTGATCTCGTGCCCCTCCTCTCTACCTGTAGCCTGGCGGAGTCACTGATAGAGTCGGCAGATTCTCCCGTGGCCACGTTCCACATCACAGGCTGGAGAGCATGTGCGGAATGACTGACTATACCCGTTTCATTTGAACGTAGATTTATCTAGCGAAATGTTGCTTATTATTATTATTATTATTTATATCGACAGGCCCGTCCTTCGTGAAGGCCAGGGAAGTGGCTGCCGCCATGCAGATGCTGTATCCGGACCGCGTGGCCTTTGAGACGCGCCCGTTCGAGGACCGAGACGCCTTCAAGCAGTGGCTTAGTACGTCGCAGGATGAGTTTGCTGCACACTTCGGAGCTGACTCCAAGGCCACGAAGCATGTGACGTCGCCCTTTGTGTGGAGTAGTAACCCTACGACGTTCGTGGGCGGCTGCGACAACCTGTTGACGTTTTTCCGGTCTGGCGTTGCTGTCGGGAAACCCCAAGGCGTGGGCCCGACTGAAAATCCAGAGGAGAAGCCTGTAGTTGCTGCTGCTACTGCTACAGCCGAGGTTGTTGAGGTTGCTAGTGCTTCTGAACCAGCAGTATCGGAGACACCTTCTGCTGCCGTGGAGGAGGAGACGAACTACGACTACGACCTGGTGGTGATTGGTGGCGGATCTGGAGGCTTGGCGTGCTCTAAAGAGGCAGCCTCATTCAGACAGAAGGTCTGTGTGTTAGACTACGTCAAGCCTTCGCCGCAGGGAACCTCCTGGGGTCTTGGTGGCACGTGTGTCAATGTGGGCTGCATCCCAAAGAAGCTGATGCACCAGAGCTCTCTGATCGGCGAGATGCTGCACCATGACAGTGCGAGCTTCGGTTGGAACGTCCGGTCTGTGGATGGGAGCCCTCCGACCTTCAATTGGAAGCAGCTCGTGTCGAGTGTTGGCTCCTACATCAAGAGCATCAATTTTAAGTACAAGGTGGAGCTCCGCAGCAAGTATGTAAAGTACGAGAACTTCTTGGGCTCGTTCGTGGACCCCCACACACTGGAGCTGTGGCACCCTAGGAAGGGCACGAAGCAAATCACCACTCGGCATGTGGTTATTGCTGTGGGTGGTCGGCCCAGGGAACTGACATGCCCGGGCGGGGAACACGCGATTTCGAGTGACGATATTTTCTGGATGAAGAAGAAGGAACCAGGCAAGACGCTAGTTGTGGGTGCCTCGTACGTAGCACTCGAGTGTGCGGGCTTCCTGAAGGGCATGGACTACGATGTGAAGGTGATGGTGCGCTCCATCTTGCTTCGTGGCTTCGACCAGGACATGGCTAATAAGATTGGTGAGTACATGGAGGTGCAGTCGGGTATCGAGTTCATTCGCAAGACAGTTCCGCAGTCCATCACGAAGCTCGAAAATGGCCAGCTGCTGGTGAAGTGGACAACGGAAGACGGCGAAAGCTGCGAGGAAACATTTGACACAGTGCTGAATGCGACGGGCCGTGATCCTGACGTCGCCAAGCTGGGCCTGGACAAGGCTGGAGTGAAGCTGAACGAGAAGACTGGTCACATCTGGGTGAAGAACGAGCAGACCTCGACGCCGAACATATATGCCATTGGTGATGTTATTGACGCGCCGGAGCTCACGCCTGTGGCAATTCAGGTGGGACGTCTGCTCTCGCGTCGTTTATACAATGGATCTACCGTGCAGATGGACTATGACAAGATTTGCACCGCCGTGTTCACACCCATCGAGTACGGATGTTGCGGTTTATCGGAGGAGGACAGCAAGGAAAGGTACGGCGATGACAATGTGGAGGTGTACCACAAGAATTTCGTTCCGTTGGAATGGGCGCTTGCCGAGGAGACTCGCACGTCGGCCGAGTCGTGCTACGTGAAGGTGATCTGCGATAAGATGCGCGATAATTTTGTGCTGGGCTTCCATTACCTGGGACCGAACGCAGGCGAGGTGACGCAGGCCATGGGTTTGGCGATGAAACTGGGCTTCACGTACGACCAATTGGTTGACACGGTGGGTATTCACCCGACGACCGCTGAGGCGTTCACAACATTGGAGATAACGAAGAGCAGTGGTGACACGACCACTGGCGGGGGTTGCTGAGGTTAAGCTTCCCCCCCTACTTTCCTCCAAACCTGCTGGTTGCTGGACCGGTCTCCCGTACAAATTTGTCTTTGTAGGGCGAGAGTTCGAGAGGCGCTAGAAGGTGGAAAGGAGGGGGAGAGGACGCAATTGACGGAGGCCAAGCTGCTAGGCTTGCTCTCTTGGGTATTGCAAGGTTGCGATGCTCAAGGAGGAGCTAGGCTGGCTTGACGGGAGGCTAGCGCTGAGTAATGACGCTCTTTCCCAGAAATCCTTCGCGGGAGGGGAAATCGAGCTGAGAATCGGCGCACTACGGTCTTCCACGCCATGAGTCGCTGCTTCCTCGCTTCGCTTGCTGGTGGTTGAGATGAGGAAATTGTCACCGCGTGAGCGAGGCGTTTGCATACAGATCTACATGAAACGAAGCCACAAGAACGAGATAGAGATATCCACGACACTTTGGTGTGCTGACAAGTTTGCTGGCGCATTGCCAAACTAATCGCTAATCCACCTGGTTATCTCGATCGGTAGCAGTAGCCAATTATCCGTCGACATGTGGCCGCACCTTCCCGCGATGGCGTTGGTCTCTTCCCCATTCACATATCGACCGACATGAGACCAACAAGTCGTAGCGCTCCGTCTCCTCCCCTCCTTCTCCTGCTCGCTCTGGTACTGCCAGCCTGCATCGCCGGCCAGCGGCGACTGGATGCCGGCCTGGGCGAGGGTCAGATCGTGCTGCACCCGCCGCCATTCTTCATCGTGGACGGCCTGGACTTCCAGGGCATGGCGCTCGCCTATCTGCAGGAGCAGGGCGTGAACACGAGCATCGAGGCGCAGAGCTGGATGCAGCAGCACGGCTACGCGTCCCTGCGCGCCATGCTGGACGACGAGTCGTTGTACCAGGTGACGGAGGAGGCCATCTTCGACTGCGGCCTCACGAGCCCCAAGACCGAGACGCAGCCCATCCCGACGAACGGCACGTTCCAGAGCTCGGGCTACACGCTGGACGGCCCGTGCGAGGTCTGGCTGGACGACACCAAGGCGGCCTCGGGCCGCAACTGCCACACCGAGTTCCCGCACGGCCAGCATCGGATGGACTACAGCTCGTGCGGAGACTCGTGCACGCTCCGGTGGTACTGGCTCGGCATCAAGTACGTTGAGGGCGCGTACTCGTGGCAGGTCTACAAGAACTGCGTCAACCTCGGCAAGGCAGCGACGGCGTGAGTTGGCAGTGAAGACTGCTGATTTACGTCCTGCTTGTTGCCTGTTGTGTGTGCGTTGCATGTGCTCATGAGAAATATCACCACCAAGACTTCTACTAGCGCTGGCGTTGATTTTATCTACTTGTGTTGGTTTTATTGCTGGTTGATCGGTACTTAAGTTACCGGTGCGCTGGACGCGTGCAATGACGCAATTCTTTCGGTGGAGTGCAACAATACCGTCGGGATCGCAGCGCATAACCATCGACCTGCATTGGCTTGCAACGATAAAGAAAAGTTTTCTATGTAACTCATGGCCGCCATGTTGATTGCCTTCTGCGGTTCCTCACGTCTACTTCCACCAAGGCGACTGGCGCGTGTAGCGGACCCCATACCATGGTGGATACCGGTACATGTACTTCGAAGTACAGTGCAGTGCAGTGAGATCTGCTCGTGAGCTCGACCACCGACGCGCTGCTTCAAACAGTGCTTGTGCCTCGCTATGCTGCATCAACGGAACAGGTGGCTAGGTAAAGTGCGTCTTGGTGATCAAGTCCGACACACTTGTGAACGGCGATTGCGTGCCGCAAAATGGATTTTCGGCCGAGGCAATCGGTGCCCAGCGCCATGCAACCAGCTTTGCCTGTCAGAGCTCAAGTCGTGCTATCGGGTAGCATCCGCGAAGCTGGTTCCGACTGCAGAAAGCACAAGGCAATAGGTTTCTCTGTCCGAGGCCGGTAGGAAGTTGAAGCGGCTTCAACCTCGCTTCTCTGCGATCGAGAAGGCTTCGTGGGATGACAATGTACCGACGTCGCGTGAGCGTGACTAAAGGCGATGAAACACCTAAGTAGCAGGCCTCTACGTTCGCTTTGCCTCTACTTGTATTAAAACCTGCGCTGAAAGTTCGACAAGCTGACCTCTCAGCATTTTGACGGCGACGACTATCGCAATTGCAGATCACGGCTGTAGAGGAGGCATCGCTGTCCTCTTCCGATGACCTCGATAGTTTGCTTCTGTGCACTTCGCATCCACCGCCACACCGGCTGGCGGCCACTCGGTGCACCTTTGCTGTTCGCCCTCGATACCAGACCAGGCATGCCTCCTCAGTGCGCGGTCACTTGCGTGATACCATTGCGGACTGCAAAACCTTCGTCTCCTTCCTTGTTCACTTTGCATTCGTCCACGTCGTCACCACACCTCGATCTCCAATGGCTCCTTCATCCCTTTCGTCGCTCTCGGTGGCTGCCGTGCTCTCCAGCGCTGCGCTGCTTGCCCCCACGGCCGACGCGCACCAGGTCGTTCTGCTGCCTGCACCGACGTACACGACTGATGACAAGGACACCAAGTACGCGCCGCTGGCCTTCCTGGAGAACCAGGGATACGAGACCGTGGAGGACTTCAACGCGTGGCGTCGCAGCAACGGGTACAAGACCCTCCGTGCCTTTATGGATGGTGCCAAGTACACTGTGGCCGACGGAGCTGACTACTACTGCGGCTTCACGAACGCCGACGCCACGCCGCAGGCCATCCCGGACGGCACCATGCGCTCGACCGGATACACCCACGACGGCCCGTGCGAGGTCTGGCTCGACACCACGCGCGTGGTCACGAACGACAACTGCCACGAGGCCATCAGCGGCAAGACCTACGACCTCGACTACAGCTCATGCACAGGCACCTGCACGCTCCGCTGGTACTGGCTGGGCGTGCGCCACCTCAAGAACGAGTATTCGTGGCAAGTGTACAAGGCCTGTGTGCCACTTTCGGCATCGGCTCGGAGGCTGGAAGGTGCGGCCAACGAGTCGGTCGCCTTCGAGTTCTGAGCACCCGTAGTGCCAGCTCAAAGTTCATGATCGCGAATTGATCATACGTAGATGTTTGAAGTTGTAGTGACAGCCGACCATCGCTTAATCTCATTTTGCTTGATTCGTTGAGTCTCCCGTGAATCGTTGAGGTGCTCGAGACAAGCTGGTTCCGAGTCAGAACTTCTGACGATGCTGGACTCGCCGCATCTGGCGATGCAGTAAAGGGATCCGATGACTCGCAGTTTCGTGTTATTAATAACCTGTCGGACGAGATGAAGGTTGTGAAAAATACCCTATTTTTGAGAACTTATTAATACATGCTCTTAGTGAACTTTATTTTCTGGAACGCGCAAACGCCATGCAAGGAATACACGTTTTTGGAATACCGGTTCCATTAAAGCGGTAATTTATCCGTAATTTATAAGTTAAGTAGTACAGGAGATGGAGCAAAAGATTCAAACCGAAACTTGGTGTGCACTGTGGCTGGAGCAGCAATGATGCGATCAATGCGAGATTGCACGACATCTCGAACGAATTGCTGTATTCTGTAGTTGCGGATTTTATCGGTTCGGATTGAGAAAACCATCCAACGTGTATTCCGGACATTACTACAGTAAACCTATGAACGCATTCTAAGCTTACTACATCGTGCAAAATAAACTCTACGACAAGTTAGAAGTCAAGAACCGCAGACTCATTGGCTGCGCTCTCGAGACGTCGAGCCGAAGCAGAGAGCGGCACACAAGCCTTGTACACCTGCCACGAGTACTCGTTCTTCAAGTAGCGGACACCCAGCCAGAACCAGTAGAGTGTGCACGTGGACGTACACGAACTGTAGTCGATGGTGTAATCCTTGCCGCTGATGAACTCGTGGCAGTTGTCGTACTGCATGACCATGGTGTCGTCCAGCCACACCTCACACGGACCATCGTGCGTGTAGCCCGTTGAACGCATGGCGTTGCCGTCTGGAATGGCCTGCTCGTCACCATTGATATTGGTGAACCCGCAGGTGATGTCGGCACCGTCGCTCACGGTGTACGACGCGCCGTCGTTGAAAGCACGCAGGGAGTCGTAGCCGTTGTCTTCACGCCAGGCCGTGAAATCCTCCTGCGTCGCGAAGCCCTGGTTTTCCAGGAAGGCCAGAGGAGCGTACTTGGTGTCCTTGTCATCCGTGGTGTAAGTCGGCGCAGGCAGCAACACGACCTGGTGGGCGTCGACTAGCAACGCAGCGCTCGAGAGAACAGCAGCAGCCGAGATCGAGGAAACGAGCGAAAGAACCATGGATGCAAGTTGTTGGTAGATGGGGATTGTTGTTTGGGACGCGTCAAAAGCAGAAATGAGCTAGTCTACCGACGACGGAGGCCTCCGAGGTACGCGGTTAGTCTGCTGTGACGCAGGCCTTGCACCAGCCACCGCTGGAGGTTGGTCTTCTACCAAAACGCCCCATCCTGGTATCTGCCACGAAGTCCGATTCATGCCATCGACGGAAAAGGTAGGACGAGCATATCCCATGCGGTTTCCAGATAGGGTGAGAGCGATCTCAAACCTGCTGCCTTCAAGCCTTGAGAGGGCCATCAACGAATTGTATGAATTGTCCGCCATTAAGACCGATGACGTTTGGTCTCTGCTGGTTCCTGGTGGGCGCCTCGGAAGTCTTTACGTGATGCCTTAAGCATTGGCCTCGATACCTTTACGCTCGACACCACGACTTGGTCTCGCTAATCGAACAGTTTTCACTGTATCCAAGCACTTACCGATTGTACGTCCACAACGACAGAGGTCGACAGGCAGAGGACAGACAAGTTGAAGTTGTCATCGTTTTCGGTGGTCGGCCCATCGCTCCACGGGTACCAACCGGTATATGTATCGAGCCTTACGCGTCCTCATCGAGCCATCCCCGCACCTTTCGCCACAGTTGTTGCTTCTCACGCTCGAGTTCTTGTTGGAGCTTGCTTTCGCACGTCACTTTGCGCCATTGAGCGCAAATGCGGAGAAGCTTTGCCTGCTGCAGTTTGGCCGCCGCCTTCAAAACTACCTTGCGTTGGTACGAACGTCCATCCGCGAGACGTTTGTACCAATGCGTCCATGAGAGCTGAAGAGCGTTCCACTGGTTTTGTCGCCGCACCGCCAATGCCCGAGCCTCCGTTGCTTGATGATAACGCATCAGACCACACAGTGCACGTCGCTGGAGAGATCGATCGTGATGTCTTGCCGCCTCTTCTAGCTGCGCTCGCTCTCGTCGACGGCGGAGTTTTCGACATATTTGCACAAATTCCTGCCACCGCTCCCAGTGCGAATACACCTCTCGGAGTTCATGCCACCGGCGAGCATTGCGTGCGACTCGTTCGTTGAGCGCGTGATGCTTTCGCCACGGCAGCAGCGCGTAGTAGAATAACAGTCGTCGACGGTTGTGCTTGTTCGCCTTGTGCCGCTGAGCAAACACGTGATCGCGCCGCTCCTGCTTCTCCTGCAGTGCGAGTGCTTCTGTAAGTTTTCTCTCCTGTATGCGTTCCTTCTCCTCCATCCGCTGCTGGAGAAGCTGCGCCTCTCGAGCCACGCGTTGGTCCTCCTGCTCTTCTCGCTTCTTCTGCTCGAGCTCTTCATACCTTCGCTTCAACTCTTCACGTCGTTGTTTTCGTTCAACTGCGCGCTGTTCCATTGCCTCATAGACTTTATCCACGCGTTTGGGGGCTCGCGTCACAGTAGCTCCTGAAACTTGCGGAGGGGGGGAAATTCGAATCGGAGATTCTGTGACTGATGCTCGCCCATTGCTGTCAGGCGCTGCTGCTTGGTATTCCTCAGCACTTTGCCACGCGTTCTGCCTTCGTTGATTATGCTGGCGATTTCTAACTGAGGTCGAAGTACTGCTCCAAATTGGACGCTGACGATTTCGTCTTGGGGCATTTTCAATTGTGATCTCTTGGGGAAATTCTTTTTCTCCAGTGTCAAGAGTATCTTCACTTTGTGCTTGATCGTCGGAATCGTGCTGACTTTCCTCTGTAGGTGTTTTCTGTCGCTGCAGCCTCTCCATAAGTCGCTCGGTTTGAGTTCTTCGCCTCTCTGCGGCTTCTTCTGCTGCACGGTGCTCCTTTTGCTGCGTCACGAATGTTGCCCATCGATAAAACCACGAGGGTAGGCATTTCAACCGATAGAATTGTTTTGCTTGCTCGTTCGATTGCTGTTCTTGCGCCAATTTCAAGCGTGCTTGCTCGGCTGCCATTACCTGCCTCTGCCGATATGTATATCGCTTCCAAGTGGCTATGATGCCCTTCATCACTCGCCAGTTGAACTCTGCAGCCACTCGGACCTCTTGTTCTCGCTTATATTCCACGCACTGATGCCAACCGTTAAACACCTTGCTGAGCGACTTTAAACGCGCTTTTCGACGCTGGAGTCGTTCTTCGAGTGCTGCAGCATGCTGATTCTCCAAAGTGAGGCGCTCAATTTGTTCTTCTACCCGGCGTTGTTCCCGAGTCTCTTCCTTGTTATTGTCACTGCTAGCAGGATCAAATATCTTTCGCATCGCGTGTTCTTCTGCGGCTTTCATTTTGCGGGCCTCACGTGCTTGTTGAAGGAGCTGCTGTCTACGTTCCATCGGTAGGAGTCGGGGTGGAAGTTGGCGACTACGGGACTTCGTGCTTGATATGGCCGTTCCAGTACTAGTTGCATCTTGTCGTCGTTGTTTAATTTTTGGCTGGGCAAGTTGTGGTTCATTCTTCGTCGGTCTCACTTCAGTCTTCTGATTGTCGCTCTCGCTTTGCATCAAACGAACTCGTGACTCTTTTTTCTCTTGACGCCAAGGTGTTGTGTGGCTCAATCTTGCACTTGAATCGTAGGTAACGTTGCTGGGTGTGGCTGTTCCTGTGCTTGAGCGTATCCGAGGTGGACGCTTAACCTCACTTCGTTGTTTTGGTGGCTTTCGGTGTCCTGGTGTGTGGCGTAACGTGTCCGCCTGGGTCTCGATCTGGAATCGAACTCGAAGAATTTCTTTCGCTTCAGTTGCCACATCTTCGTGATCGTATTCGTCTTGTTCACCAGCCCCTTCACTCTCCGATCCCTTCCTTAGAGTGCGTAGACGCAATTCAGGCCCGTTAGCAAAAGCGTTGCGTCGACCGATCAATACGTCAACGCACTCGCGACTCAATTCCTCCTGCTCTTTTGGCTTTGCATCGAGCGCACGCAGTAGTTGCTCCGATATTGACGGAGAGCGAGCTTGATTTCCGTGATTTGGACGGATATCAACCTCAAGTTTTGAGTCGTTCTGCTGTGGATGCAATCGAGGTGCAGACTTCTTGCCGAATCGCAATTGCCACGTCGATGGCCGGGCTGGTGGTGAGTCGGTGGCCGGTGCAGCACATTCCTCCTTCATTCTGCAACTAACTCCGAGGTAGTGAGTACGAAAATGTTCACTCTTCCGGCAACTTTCTCCTCGCTTAAGTGGAGACATTCTAAAAGCAGCATGACGCACGACATCGTCTCATTCCCCAATAAAAACACTCAGACCCGATAAAAATACGGGGCATCGAGTCAAGTTTGTTGCTGCAAAGTCCCAAGGCCCTTGCAAGTGAAATCTGTCCTGCCCAAATGCTTCGGTGCCAAGACATCACCACGCCATCATGTTCGACAAGGAGAACCTTATCCAGTTCATGGCCGGTTCTGGTTGCTACAGTATCGTCCAGATGATTTTACTCATTGCGTTGGGCGCACTCCTCGTGGATAACGAGCACTATCACGAATTACTGGGCCTGACCATCCGTGACGTGGGCGGTGGCCTCATTTTCACGGGCGTGCTTTACATGTTCGCCGCGATGCTCGGATTTGCCACAGCTCGAACAAAGAACAAGTGCCTGCTGCTCGTCCAGGTAATTCTGTTGGTGTTGCTGCTTTTCTTCCAGACCGTCATGGGCGCGGTCGCACTCGCCGCTAGCAGAGCGCCCAGCCTTGCGCTGAGCTACGAGGCGCAAGTAATTTGTCTGACTGTGGGGAAGTATGAGGCTCTAAGTGACAATGACAAGCAGACGTGTCAGCATTTTTCCCGTAGTGACGAGTTCGCCGGGGCCATGCTCGTGTGGCAGTCTTACTACGTTAAAAGCACGGCGGGTAGTGGCGACACAGGCTCGTATCGCGCAATGGTGCTGGAGTTGCAGCGAGAGAACTTCTGCTGTGGATACGGGCTGCCCATTCACTGCACCGTCGATTCAAGTTCGTTCCCCAGCTCTCACCCAGACGCGGTGGTGCCCAAATGGCAGGACCAGCGCCAAGTCTGTTCCAGCACCGCAGGGCTGTATCTCCCCACCACCGAGTGCCAAGGCGCGTGTTCCTACGCGCTCCCTAGCGGAACCTGTGGGAAGAACCCAGTCACGGGCGCCTCGCGTGGATGCGCCGCTTTCGTGTCGAGACAGCTAAGCTCACAAGTCGAAGCTATCGGCGCCATCGTGCTGGCGTTTGTGGGTTTCCCGGTGCGTTGTTGCCACTCGGCTGGTCTGACTGGTTCAAGTGTTCTCTAACCAGCTTTCACATTCCTGTAGATCATCTTTCTCGTAGGATCTGTGTGCCTCTGCTTCAAGCGAAGAGACCAAGACGTGCGACCGCAGATCGAGTTTGCAAGCAAAGTCAAAATCCACGCAGAAATGTGAACCTGTTGCCATTGGCTTCAACTTACAATTATGTGTTGTACACAGTGTATGTAATGTGGTACACACCCATCGTCCCCCTAAAAACATCCGCAAATTGCAAAAAGATCTGAGCACTACCTGCAAGCATGGAGGAGATCGGGCTTCCCTCCGTCGCCGCGGACGATGAGCCGCTGGTGCCTGTGGCCATCGAGACGAAGACGGACCTGTACGCCAAGTACAAGTCACTGGAGCGGCATCTGGAGTTCCTGGACATCCAGGAGGGTTACATCAAGGACGAGATGAAGAACCTCAAGCGCGAGCTCATCCGCGCCAAGGAGGAGGTGAAGCGCATCCAGTCGGTGCCGCTGGTGATCGGCCAGTTTCTGGAGATGGTGGACGCCAACTACGGCATCGTGGGCTCCACCGCCGGCTCCAACTACTACGTGCGCATCCTCAGCACGCTGGACCGCGAGCGCCTCAAGCCCAACTCGTCCGTGGCGCTGCACCGCCACTCGCACGCCGTGGTGGACGTGCTGCCCCCCGAGTCGGACTCGAGCATCCAGATGATGCAGATGTCTGAGCGCCCCGATGTCTCATACTCGGACATCGGCGGCATGGACATCCAGAAGCAGGAGGTGCGCGAGGCCGTGGAGCTGCCGCTCACCCACTTCGACCTGTACAAGCAGATCGGCGTGGACCCGCCGCGGGGCGTGCTCATGTACGGCCCACCAGGCACAGGAAAGACGATGCTGGCCAAGGCGGTGGCCAACGCCACGACGGCGGCCTTCATCAGCGTCGTGGGCTCTGAGTTCGTGCAGAAATACCTTGGAGAAGGCCCGCGCATGGTGCGCGACGTCTTCCGACTGGCCAAAGAGAACTCGCCCGCCATTGTGTTCATTGACGAAGTGGACGCCATCGCTACCAAGCGCTTCGACGCACAGACAGGAGCCGATCGAGAAGTGCAGCGCATTTTGCTGGAGCTGTTGAACCAGATGGACGGGTTCGACCAAGCCACGAACGTCAAGGTCATTATGGCCACGAACCGCGCAGACACATTGGACCCGGCACTGCTGCGGCCTGGCCGGTTGGACCGGAAGATCGAGTTCCCGCTGCCGGACCGACGGCAGAAACGTCTGATTTACCAGGCCTGTACAGCAAAGATGAACCTCGGAGACGAGGTGGATCTCGAGGACTACGTGAACCGTCCGGAGAAGATCAGCTCAGCCGACATTGCGTCCATTTGCCAGGAAGCGGGTCTGCAGGCGGTGCGCAAGAACCGTTACGTGGTGCTGCCCAAGGACTTTGACAAGGGCTACAAGAACGCCATCAAGCGGGCGGACACGACGTTCGAATTCTACCACTAAGCGAGCAAGCTGCGAGGACGTTTGTTCGTGGAGTTAGGCAGTCGGGGTGTGAGGTTGTTAACCAAACGAAGAAGATTCCGATAAGCGCAATACAAGTAATGCAGAAAAAATCCTCGAGGTGTACGTGCCTTAATCCTACGTTCTGCAGGCGTTCTGAAGAATGGAGGACGGAAACAAACTTATTTGCCTTGTAGTTTCTTGGAAGTTTTGTTGACGCCTTGTCTATCACGGATTTCATCCTGGGGTTACCACAAGCGTTAATACACAACCGAAGACGACAAACTTGAGAATTGTAACCTACGCGGACTTGGGCGAGCTTCTCCTGCAGATCTCGCTCAAGCTCCAGGAGCTCCTCCTCCGACGAGAGCTGAAGCGAGCATGTCAATAGTTTTTTGTTGAACCAGTGGCCATACCTAGAAGACAGTGATATCAAACAAATTAGTTTTCACACGCAACATTGGAGTTGACGACTAACCCAACGTACTTGATGACGAGCAATTCGATAATCGGCAGCATATTCGTGTCTAGCTTGAGCTTGATAGTCACAACTGCCGGTCGGATGAACCCCTCGAACAGTATGTGCGGGAACTACAAATGCAAACGCCGTCAGCTAGTCGAATTCGACTCGTGACAGCAAAGACCGAACATACTTGTTTGTTTGGTGTCAGCAGCAGCCCCAACAGGACGCATTTGAAAAGATAGTAGAACGGGAACCTATGGCACGAAACACGGGGTGTTACATCTTGGTAGACTTGGTGCTGTAGCTTGTTGTGGCAGCTTACCATGATATGAAGAACTCGATGTACTGCTCGAAGATTGCAGCGGCAGCCAAGACGATCCTGACGTAGGCAGTCGATGATCAATCAGGTAGTACGTGAGCTGACCCAAATTTCAAAAGCAGTCTCTTTGGAAGGAGAAAGCACGTCGGCAAACCAGAATTCCAGAACAGCAGCAAGCGTGTCGGTGTCCACGCCCTTTTCCACCCGAGAGAGCACCTTTAGCGACTCATAAGCCCCTGAAAAAATGCCCACACAACTGTAGACCGACATCGAGCGTGAGTGAGCTCTTAAGGAAACATCCAGGACAGATCCACGCAGACAAGTTCGTACGTGAGGCCTTCACTGAGCAGATAAAACGTCATGCTGCGTGCTCGTCCGTTGGGTTCGTTCCTGCACAAATGCGTTGTGGCGAACGCACCTGGTACAGCGAGTGAAAATAGAACTCGCAAGAGCCAAAGTAAAATTGTCTGATATTAATACTGGACGTGCGGGTAATGTATCGGAATGTCCTGTCCCATTTTGTCTTATCGTCCGTAATCCCTAGAAATTCGGTTGACCTGCCATGGATGCCAAATCCCGCTCGAAGACGGGTCTACATCATCGTTCGAGAGTTTCGCCAAAGCACAACGTACGTGCCAACCACCAGCGCCAGCCGTTCATAGTAACCCAGAATGTCTCGGCTTGTGGTCTTCGTGGTGTGGACCTCGTGGAGCAAGTAGCTCAAAGTACTGCAATTCAGCGGCGGCGGTGGACAGAGTACGCCAAACTACGCATTCCAAGCCGTAACCCACTCGAGGCTCTGCTAATGCTGCCAATTCTTGTTTGTTCTCTGTAGATTGTACCATCGACTATGGGAGCGCAAGTGAGTAGCTTGGCAACCTCGCTTGTGGATGTGGACTCACACGACTTAAATTCCAATTTCCTTTGAACGACAGAACCAAGCTGGACATTGCAGATACTATTCTGTTTGAGCACGGCAGCCCGGCTGATTGGTATTTTACGTCGGCCGTCACAGGAGTGAGTTCTTCTATCACGTCAGAGCAAGCTGCAGAACTCGTTCTATGCCTCAGACACAAACTTATTTTATGGTCTGTCTTCTTAGGAAGTGAAAAGAAAGAGTAGGTCAAAGTTGAATGCCGTGGATATCCGACATCATTGTGCCAAGGTTACCTTAGCAACCGAGCAATCTCGGCAGCGGCTGCGTGCTCGTCTCGTGCATGAGGAGTCTGGTCAACTCGTGTACACCTCGCTTCGTGATGGAGAAATTAGCTTCGTACTGAGCCAGCCACCGTCAGACTTGGCAGTAGCTAGTGTGCTGCTACAACCGCTACTGCCGCTTACCCGCCAACCTGCAAATGCGCGGGGTACATTTGTTGCCAAGTACAACGTCGTTGCAACTACTTCGTGTACGCGGGTCTTGCATCTAGCAAATGGTGGATTGTATGGATTACTACCATCTCAGGCCTCGGCAGCAAATTCTGAGGCCGTAGGTGCGGCACGTACCAGACGTCCTAGCAGTGCACCCCCAACATCACAAAATCACCAGCTGGAGGAAATTGTCAAGGGAGAACTGCGCAAACTCGTTCTCGAGGTTGAGGCAGCTTTCAGCGACCGTGTGCGGTTGTTGACTGCCGACTTCCAGATCACGGATGTTCATCGTTTGGTACTTGTTCGTGTCAGCGGCGTCGTATTCTTCTCTGACCTGGTTCAGAAGAAAGAAATACTTCGAGTACCTACAACCGCTCTACGTAGCATTACGAGTGATGTTGAGGAAAGTCGTGGAGTCCGCCGGCACATAGTACGCAACATGATCTGCGGTTGTCCCTGTCATGACAGCGAAGTCACAAAATGTTTTCCTAACATTCTTTTGGTTTGGGGCGGACAGACTTCCATTACAGTCGACGATAGCAGAAAGTGTGCTGGCCGAGCATTCTGTCATTGCATCGACGTAGTAATCGCTCCCAACGTGAGTCGGTTCCGCCCACAGCGAAAGCAAACAGAAATGTGTCAAATCGCACGCAAGGTACGGTGCTTACTGCTCGTTGAATTGCTTTCTATGACTGGCAAGTGATCATTCTGGATGTACATGCAGTCAATTTCGCTTAGTGCGAACGAATCTGCCTTCCTCGAACGTTTTGGGGCAGAGGCTGAGGCCACTCTACGTCCTATTGAATCCTCAGACTTAACAGCCACTTCGCATTTGGCTCGTCGGAGTAAGACTGGCGGTGGCCAGTGGCCCGCTACGATGAAGCTGCTAGAGCGACGCATTTTCATGCTTCAAAACACGTTGTGGAATCCGAAGTCTGACGCCTTCGACCCCAAAGCCCGTGAGTGTATCAGTCCAATGTGTATTTATCTGCAGAGCTTCTAACGTTTGCCGCTGTTGTGTTCGTCAAGTGGAGGACGCACAATGGCTACTACATGCATACGAAATGGTAGCTGTCTGTCCACCATGTCACCTTATCTACCAGGCAATTGATGATGAACGGTTTAACCGATCTCGTGAGACGGCTACAGCGGCAGCTCGGAAATCAACGGAGATTTTTCGCTCCAAATTCCTCGAAAGCGAGCGAGCTGCGATTTCAACCATGCGTCGAACGCCCAATAGCATCAATGGGCCGGTACGGGCAGCCTGGGAAATGGATGCTGAGGAAAAGGCATAAATTCACAGCATTGTGCTTCCGAGTGCACTGTTCGGTCCTTAAGTTTTTTTTTCAAACTTCATGATAATTTTCCAAGGCCTTGAATTTCAATCTGAAGCACAACACCGTAGTACTTAAGTAAGAAACTGAGTGTTGTGTGTTAGCTTAGTATAATTATAGTGGCGGCAGGATAAGTGTGCGGGGATTGCACGATACGAGTGAACAAATGCGACCTATTATCAACTACTCGCCCAATTGATGGACGAAGGCGCCGAGTGAGCCGATTGGGGTCAGATAGCAGCGGCCAAGTTGCAAGTGGGCATGGGTATTGTGGTCATCTGAGTGTAACTCCCTCTCTGAAGTGCTTTTGGAGAAACTTTTCCGCATGTAAATGGTTGGTCTGTGGCAGGTTCATTTTTGGATCAGGCTCGGGTGACAGTGGTGGCGGCGCCAATTTGGGATTTAGCGGACAGTGTACAAGTGACAGCATTCCTCGTATGTTGATATCGTTGGCTATTCATCGCTTCAAATGCTTTGAGCTCACTCTGTCTTCTTGCTATGATCCTTGCAGCCATTCCACGTGAATTCACAAAATGGCCATTCTTGCTCAGCGAAAGCTACGACTGCGGGTGGAGAGGGTAACCAAGCTGGTTCGCACGATTCGAGTGCTGAACGTGCTCACGGCGTGCGCGCAGTTTGCAGCGGGTGTGAACAGCCTCGTTGGCATCTTTATGCTTAACGTGACGGAATTCCTCGTTGCAGTCTACGCCATAGTCTTTGCACTCCTGTTGGTTTGCTTCGAGTGCCACTTGAGTCTGACCGACAACATTCTACGCCCCAACTTCGGGTTCCTATACGGCTATCGGGGCATGGCCACCTACCTCCTCTTCATCGGCTTGATGGACCTCGGTATGATCGGCCACGTCTTCGGAGTCTTCGCTGGAATATTGGCCTGCGTCAACGCGTGTATCGTCGTTTTTGTTGGTGCGTGTGTCCCACGCGTCTCCGTCGACTACCCAGCAGCCATCAACAGCGTGTCCGTGCCGTCCTATGGATCCAGTTCCCAACAACTCCAGGGCCCTATCGCCTTCGCACTTGCAACTGGCGCCTTGAAAATGGGCACCTCGGCACCAGCTTCTGTTCATGCAATCGTGTGAAAGGACCCCAGTAGACAAGCGGCGAAGTATTTGAGAAACAAACTCCTACTTCTAAGTACTTCGTAGTAAATAAATATGAAGATAAGTTACACGATACTTCGAAGTATTTTTTTTTCCTTTCTTAGAGCTTTCCATGTCGGGGGGGGGGGGGGTCTTGTTGCTGATCTGTGTCGCTTGGTTGAAGCGGAGGTCAAAGCTCGAGTTGCCTCCCACTTCTAGTGTCAGAAGTGGGAGGCAACTCAGAAGTTCTGACCGAAACCTCAGGTTTGCAGGTTTAACCTGCACTTGCTTATCCTCAAGTTGAGGATTCATGTACTGTACACCTACGTCGCGCGACTGGCAGGATTCGTTGCAGCTGTATCTCAGATACACTGCGGGAAGACTTCCCCGGGTCACAATAACCGTCATTGCCATTGTCATGGCTACACTGCACTGCACCGGGGGATACACGTAATTGCTAGCTGCCTCCACCAAAAAGCGAGCATCCATTGTCAATTGGTTATGCGGTGCCGAGTCTACTCGCCCTCGCGTGCAGCCAAAATAATGATCGTATTCGTACACTAGATACTTACATCCGTCTCCTCCTGCCTGTCTACACCTGTGCCATGAGCTTCAGGGCGCAGGCGATCAACGCTGCGATCACGAGTGACATGACTTGCGTCTGCCAGGAGAAAGTGATGCGGTAGTTCATGACTGTCATCTCTTTGGACGAGGAGGTCTCCGCCTCCTTGTTGTTGCTGCTGGTCGTCCCGCGGCGCGACCCGAGAGACGTCGACGACGAAGCTGCGAAGGACGAGTGATGCCTGTGGAGTCCGCGACTGCTGCCTACGCGCAGCGGCAAGGACTGCAGACTGCGCCGCTCGTACGCATCGTAGTCTCCGAACGCCGCGGGGCTCGTGTTGGAGCGCAGGAACTCGGGCGTGGACTGTCGGCGGTTGATCCCCAAGATGTTCTGCACGTTGGCGTCCACGCAGTCATCGCACGTGCGCACGCTCTTGCTCTGGAACAGAATGCGCTTGGTGGAGCAGGCCCCGCACACGATCTCGCCGCACAGGCGGCAGTGGTGCTTGCCGGCCCAGAGGCGGAAGCTGCGGCGGCAATTGGAGCAGCTCGAGCGCGACGACTTGGGCACCCAGTGCGAACGGTGGCACAGCGCCGCGGCCTCCATGCCCATGGCCTGCGCCGATATGCGGCGGAACAAGTTGCCGGGCGCCACGCGCGCGTGACGCGCCGAGGGCGACGAGGCTTCGGCGGCGATCGCCATCATGCGACGAGGAGCGACACGATACACCGACGCCAATGCACTGCACCAGTGCGAGAGCTCGGCTCGGGTGTGGCGGCGGACGGACCGGAATGGAAAGTGAGTGCGTGTGGCGTCGCTGTCGGCAACAGACGACGACGGCAGATGGAGTCGCTGCACGTTGCAAACTGTCCAGCCTGGACTCCAGGACTTGGAGGCAGAGGCATAGGGCTCTGGATCCACGACGAAAAAAGGGCTGCAATGCTTAACGGCCAAGTAGCGGCCAGAGATGAGGCTGGCGCAGATACATCGCGCTGATTCCAGCGCCGCGAGCGACGGCGTCGAAGCGATATATTGTACCAGCATTACTTGAGCAGCACACGCGGGTACAATAGCCTCACAGCGCGGCACCGAGTGACTGAGTGAGGGCACTCACGCGCGCGCGCATGGTGCTGGAAGCAGCATGACGGAGGCCACACATGTTGCCGTTTACGCCACCGAGTTACACACACTCCAAATCACTCGGTGGAAATGGGCTCGTGAATGCGGTTTAATGGGCAATAAGTGGCGATGGGATACTTTGTGCTCAATCGAATTAGCACTAAAGGATGATTTTGAGTACAAATGTGGAGGACGATGATGGCCTCCACTTTTCAGCTGAGCGATATTGTTTGAGGATCTGTACTTGCACACTGCAACAACGTTCCGACGCGTCGGAACATCGGCCAGAAGACAAAGACTTTCGGTAAAATACGCTACGCTATCGTTCATACTGACAGGTCTACACCACCACAGAGTTCGCTGCTTTTGAGCCTCGCTGCAAATTTGGGCGCTTGGCCCGAATGTGACAAACGCCACTTCAAAGATACCCACGCAAAAAGAAACGGCTCAAAATGGGTACACTGACGCGCCCTCATCTCGACGGTGACCGCTGACTTGTATCTGCTGCTTCCGCAGCCGATATACACGAACTCGGACTGGAGGCGTGTCCTCTCACCGCCGCCGCCGCAGATGGCGTTACATCAGCTGCAGAGGGATCCGCCTGCGACTCTGCCGCAAAGGGGGCGCTGCGCTCAGCACCAGCAGCTCCGGTCGCCGGGAGGCCTCACTTCGTGTCTACGGCGGCATTGCACACCACCATGTTGATCGCTACGGAACTGTTCTCCTTCTCCTCTTCGCTGCAGCTGCTGGTGCTCGCACTCGCGCTTGTGCTCTCCGACATCTTCTTATTGCTGTCCTCTCGCGGAGAACTCGCGCCGGGCGTCTGGACGGCTGCTCCCTTTTGCAGTGCATCCTCACCAACCTTGATCGGCAGCGGCGGTGCTGCTTCTGCGGGCTCGAGCACGTCATCGAGCACGCCCATCAACGCCGAGCGCGCCACCTGCAGCGACTCGATATACTGCCGCAGCTCATCGAAGATCGGTTGGATCTCGTCGTCGTGCACCTTCTGGTTCGAGATCCACACTAATCCAGTCTGCGTCATGCGCGCAAAGCACGCCAGCGACCGGTGCACATACTGCCGATAGTACGAGATCATGCGTCGCGCACGCGGCGGCCGGGGCTCTTGCGCCGTGATCGTGTACTCCGCGTTGTGGTTCAGATGCGTGAATGGGATCGGGTGCAGCGCCTCGCAGCAGAAGTCGAAGCGCTCGACTAGAGTCTTCTCCACCTCTCGCCGCTCGAACGGGTCATTAATTTTCAGGAAAATGGGGCAATTCAGCGGGTGGAGGTCCAGGTTGCTTGAAATGCCGTTTTCAGTCACCCTCTGCAGCTCAAGACCAAGTTGCTTCGCGCGGCGGATCATTCCAGTAATTAGATCATCGACGAGGGAGCTGCGGCACACAAGCCACTGGATCTCTACGTGGTAGCACTGCGTTCGAAGCACCTCCGTATCGACCTTTGCAATCACCCAGTTCTGACTTGTGACCGCATCATTGGTATGCAGCAGCATCTTGACACCATGTTGCCTCACACGCTTGAAAGCTTCAGTGCCGCTCGTCGTGACGTCTTTTCTCCAATCGGTCGAGAACTTCACGTTCGGAAACCCTGTACTTGCATCTGCCTTCACTCGCAAAAACTCAAGGAACTTTCGACAACCCTCTGTGTAATCCCGCAAGTTTTCTGGTGGCAACAGAACACGGCACAGCACATCAGTCACTACTTCCACCAAAAAGGATGCAAACCACTATGAGTCATCGCCCCTCTTACCTTGATCTCCGACATCGGAGCCTCCCTGTCGAGGCGGGAAAAGGCAATAAAGGCTGCGCTTGTAGCGGATTCCTTCACTCATATCGTCGATGTAGCCGCAGATTAATTGGTCCAGGTGGTTCCACTGGTATTCAATCTGCGGATACTTGCGGAATTCCTGCGCGACTGTGACAAATCGATCCACAATAGGCGACCAAAGCGAGTAGCGATACTCCATGATGTCCACGTCCGAGCGTGTCGTTACCTTCTGGAGATAGCGCTTCACATCGATTGTCTGGGTCTCTTCGTTGTACACGATTTCATGGATTCGATGCCCCATGCTGAGCCGAAAGACAGTTCCGTATTTCTCACCAACTTCACTCGAGTCTACCACCGAGACAAGCTGGAAATCTTGGGACAGTCGCTGTGCCACCATTTCCAGTACCAGTTCACGATAATCGCGGAACGTCACTCCGTTTTGCTCGTCGCGCTCAGGGAGCATGACGCTGTAGAAAGACTCCGTGTAGTGCGCTTGCAACTCTTTCGGGGCCGGCATGAAATCACTTGCCAGTGGCAAAAGAGCAGGAAAGCACAGGCTTCTCCACTTTAGGATATTCTGCGCAATCTTATACTGCTGATCTTCGTATGGCCGCACCTGACTCCATCGACGCTGATTGCTCGTGAGCTGCTTCAACATGAAAGCCTGAGAGTGGAAAATATCTTCTTTTACTGCTCCTTCTGCAGGACGCAGGACGGGGCTAGCAGTAAACGGTGTGTGATTCGGGCCACTGCCGTCGCCCAACTGAAACGTATTTGGGAACGAGCTCGAAGTAATACGAGGTTTGTCCTTGTCGTCACCCAAAGACCCCACCTTAGCCTCTAGACTCCCTCGGTATTCAGCCATGTCAACATTCAGTGGAGAAGGCTCTCGTTGTTCGTATTGGCGCCAGCGAGCTCCACCGCTATTGTTGCTTCCGGTGTCGTTTCCATTACCAGCCGAACCTGACTGAAATCCAATGGTCCCTGTTCGTTTCTTGATCATCGAGTTAAGGTACGACATACCTGGCCGAAGCGGAGGCGTTGTGGCTAAACGGCCACTAATGTCGCTGTCAGAGGACTTCTGTGCGAGTTTCGGTGCCGGCGCAAACCCGAAGACTTCGTCATCATATCTTTCGTATTCTTGCAGCAGTTTGTTTTGTTCGGACAAGGAAAAGGTGCGGACTTTGGTGACTACTTCGCCATCGTAGGAGAGGGAGTCGTCAGAGCACGTCATGGAAGACGCTCGAGCGCGAACGAGGTCACTATTGAGACCAGCAAGAAAGACGTCGTCGTAGGTAGAGCCACTAGCAGACGGTGCTGTGCCGGAGGCGACGTTATCGCGGTCGTCATCACTCAGCGATGACTCGATTGTCTGAAAGCCATTTAACAAACACTCCAACGGCTTTGGGAGCGACAAGTAGCCAAAATGGGTGAAATCATTGTCTCTGAACATCCGACACATCGGGAGCGGCTCAAATATTTTGTTCTTTGAGTTCTGCGGGGCACAGACATCACAAAATTGGGTAATGTCTTCATCCAGCGGACACTCGTGCGGGATCAGCATATTTTCTTGCACGAACCAAAGCGGAATCCAGAGTGGGACGATGTAGTTTTTGCGGTTTTCCATCCGTTGCAAGCAATATTTGCACAACTGGCCTGTTCGCATTGACGATACCCCCATGTCTGCCGCCGCTGACTGTGAGTCTGTGGCAGCTTCATTTGAACCTGTACGTGAGCGTCGCTGATATCCATTCTTTGAACCGTGTGGGTTGTTGCTGCATAAGCACATTTCAGTTGCAGGATTGCCATCTTTCCGACCAGGAAGTTTCATTTCAGACAAATCGGACTGTTTGAAGAGAAACAGTGGGCATTTGTGCAATGGGCGAGATGCCAGTGAGATCAGGTCAATACCGATACCGTGGTCCATCATGCGCTGCTCTGTAATCTCAGACAGCCGCTTATTGACTGAGAAAATGCCGTTGCCTGGAGTGATAAGCACGACGCTTTGACCGCTGCGGGATAAATCACGGTCGATATGGTGCTTCTCAAAAATATTAAGCACGAGATTCACAGCTTCGAGCAGGTTTCCGTCGCGCGCATTTGAGGGAACTCCAGGTCGTGGACTCGACTCATCCTGGATTAATTCCGCAGGGGAGAAGGACGAGACGTAGAAATCTGCTGGTGACCGCCAACCACATTCGCGCGGGAACGCGTTCATCTCTTCCTTGAGTTTCACAAGCAACGGGTGTACATCTGTAATTATGCTATCGAATGCCACCAGCTTATAAAAGTCCTGATAGTGCCTGCCATTTTCATCCACGCCAACCGAAAAGCAATCACTTCGCTCATACGGGAATGACGACTCCCTCTCATCGTCAGCTGCACGCGATTGTTTCCTCTTCGGCATAAATCTTCGGTAGTGTCCTCCCGAAGTCGATGAGTCCTGATCCTGGTCCATTTCCGGGTAAAAGCAGCGAGAATAAAAAAGAATCGTAAGGCTGTGCGAGACTTTGTGCTTCATCCACTTGCTCAGCACGTTCCGGACCACCGTCAGGAAAATCTCCAGGTACAACATGCCCGAGTTCGCCATATCCCACATCTCTGGACTAATCTGCACCAGCCACATGATCCGCGACGTGCGCGAGCGGAATGTGAACTTGGTGTTCTCCGAGATCACGCCACTCCGCACCTTGTCGCTGCCTGCACGTACATCCAACACCTGCCACCTCGTCCCCTGCACTCTGATCGTCTTGCCAACATACAGTGCTGTACCCACCATAGACTGCTTCAGGTACATGAGGTCTCGTCTGGACATGAACTGGTCTTTGAGAGAGACTTCTACGAAGTCCACCTCGACCTGAGTCTTGGGCAGGAAGCGCACCGTCACGTCTTTGAACGGCGCCAATTGGAAGATGGCAGCGGTGTCCTTAAGCACGCTCACCTGCATCTTGCCCTTCACCGGCGCCGCGCTGCTCTCCGGTATCTCCAGCAGCAGGTGTTTCTGTGGCGAGCCCTCGGCCATGGCGGCCGCCGCTGCTCCGTCCGTCGCCATGAGCTGCCGCATCTGCGCGTCGCCTGCGTGCTCCGGATGGAAGACCTCCACCACATAGTCCTTCCAGACCAACTCCTTGAGCTGCGGGAAGCTCTCCGGGTTCAGCACGATCTCCTCACCGCTCTGGAACTCGTGGCCGTGGACGTGCAGCTTGATCTGCGCGGCCGCGTGCACCGTCGTCTGCCGCTTCTTAGTGGCAGGCGTGGCGGCGGCGGCTGCGACGGATTCTGCAGGGGATGAAGAGCCGGCGGATGCACTGGACGCAGCCTTCTCTGCGGCCGCGGCCTTGGCCTTGGCGGCCCGCCGACGTTCGTAGCGCCGACGCATTTTCTGGTTATAGTTGATGATGAGGATGGAATTGGCTAATACCGGGTATAAATCAGGGTGGTTTATTCAGGACGTAAATCAGCAAAACAGAGTTTAATGCGGAGTAGGTAATAGATGATATGGAATCTTAATTCAGGGTGTAAATCATGGTAGAAGCCAGTAAAACAGGGTTTAATGCGGAGTGAGCACTTTGACTTGGCTACATTTTGCTGCGATGCAGCAAAATGTGTGTCAGCCTGCAACTACGTGTATCTAACGAGTTCTAGCTCGCCAATGCCGTCCGCTACTGCATCCTAGCGCATCTAGACGGAGTCCGACGGGGTTTTAAATGTAGCCGAGCCGAAGAAGAACTTCAAGGGGAGACCCCCTTGTCCCTTGGGGACGTTGGAGAACGTCGCGCTGCTGGCATGACGCAATTGACATCTCCACTATCTATGCGCGTTTGCCTCCCTTTCGGCTCTTTGCCGAGTTCACAATAGCTGACACCATCCTGTTGCAGCAGATGACCAAATCGCATTAGTGAAGAGCAACATGCACATACCGTGGATAGGCAGGCAGACCGCACGCACCAGAACATGCCGTAAACGATCTGCAGTCCGTAGAACACCGTCCTGGCAATCGACTCCAAGCGAGCCTGCTGCAAGTTTTTGAAGCGCAGGATCTCGGTCGGGTCCATCATGTGCTCATTCCGCATAACACTGCAAGGCAGCAACAGCAACAATACCACGTCATCAGCATTCTAACCCACCCACTGTCTCAAGCGTCGTGAAACCGATGCAACCACAACTCTCACCGTCGAGCGTGCCACACGGCGATCGGGAGGTTGAGCAGGAAGACCCACGGCGCCCACGCCAGCAAGCACAGGAACATGAGGACGCCGTGCAGGGCCATCTCCGGGTCTGCAGCAACAGCAACAGCAACAGCACAGTATAGCCAGCTCAGCACCATATTTACCGGAACATAGCAGCAGTCCACGTACACACGAGCTTGTTGAGGCGCTTGGCCACGTCGGCCGGGTTCAGATGGTCCAGCTCCAGCTCATCGAGGGTGATCAGCTGGTCGCAGCAAGATACTTTCGATCAGCATCAGAGGGAGAAAGCACTGTGCGAGCAAAGCGCTATTGGGCCCCCATATTGGGGGGGGGGGGAGACGCACCCAGTAGCCGTTGAGGAACGTGAGGGCCACGATGTCGATGAAGCTCAGCACCGCAACCAGGACCTGCATAGCGCTCGAGGGGTTTTCTCCAGTTGTGATTGAGTGTACCACCTGGTCCCGAACCCGGACCCGAACCGGGATCGGGCTTGAAGTCCCGCGGGTTGTTTAATAATAACCCTTTCGTGCGCCTCTTACCTAAACTATACCATACAAATCAAAGTGATTAGCTTGTAAAAGGGCGCTCAGAGCGCCCTTTTACCACCACAACCAATGTATGTTTTCTACAAGAGAAATAGAAAGGGTACCCTAAAAGGACGCAGTATGCGCCCTTTTAGCAAATCACGGTACTGCTGGTGGTAACTGCTGATTGGCCAAGATTATATTTTTTGTGTGCGACTTGTCGAACCCACCGCTGATTGGGTAAAATTAATGGTACACTGTGCCAAAAAGGTGTAAAATATTTATCTTACCGTAAATTACCGCTTGAACTTTCCTTTCTTTAACGTGGTGGCTTCACGTCGACTACGTCGACAGCGTGTCGCATGGTCGACGACTGGCTCGTGCACATACGATTTTGCGCCATTATGTCATGGAATGGAATGGAGTGACATCTAATGGCACTAAATCGCGAACGTGTGCTAGCAGCAGCGGTCGTTAGAGAAGTAGCAGTACTTAGTAGTATACCGTGGGCAGAGTATATGCTCACTTCGCGCTACAAATGACGCTCAATGAACGTTTCGATGTTACGGGCTCTGGTCTGGCTTTCGTGTGGACTTGCAGGCGTTTAGACCTGTGTACGTCATTTGATATGAGTATTGGGGGCTTCAGTTTCAATGTATTGCACTCGATATGTGTATCTATCTTGAACTTTCTATTGGAACTATGTTATTTTGGTCCGCCTTTGTTTTTCGCGCGCATTTTGAGGTCTCAAAAAAAAACGATAACCGTTGTAAATGAATATATTATAAACTTTTAGAACTTGGTCTGTGTATAGGAATGCAGACGTCAATATATATATATGATTTGGACGGCGTACATTGGCCGCCACTTTTACCCCCTCACATCGAAAAAGGTGCGGAATGGCGTAAGTTCGTGGCGCGCGGAAGCGCGTGTGCCTCCCTCAGACCCGTGATGAGAACAAGCGTCGGCAAATAACGCGGGCTGTCTCGTTGGCTACGACACCAAGTGTAGGCGAGCTACCTAGCTCATTCGGCGGTATTGTCGAGTTTCGACGGGCATGGATCAAACTGCGGAAACAAGGATGGTCTTCCATGCCGCCGAAACCTGGTTTGGACAATTATTACCGCTACATCAAGCCTGGAGGAGACTTACAAGGAGAAGAAGGAGTCGACTACCTACTTGGTGAAGATGCTATACTACGGTTTATTGCCACGACGGAGGAAACTGCTAACGTGATCGCGTCAGATGCGAGTATGTATGTACTGTGTGGATGCAAGTGGCATCTAAGACTGATACGTTTGTGCTGCGTGTGGCCAGGAGCTATCGGCGTTGGTGTTGGCGAGTGCGGCC
>KQ473453.1:87091-124896 GCA_001314375.1 Phytophthora podocarpi
GGGTGCTAACGGCAGACATAACCCAGCCCGCGCAGGGACTTACCGGACAGTGCACGCTTGTCTTGGACTTAGAAAATTCTGCTCTGTTATCTTATATCTTCCGAGAGCCCTGAAGGGGCTCTTCCTAATGCTTACTATGGTCCTATACAAATATCAAGTGAAATGAAGTCGTTTCGGATCTCAGCCGACCCTTCGCTGAGTTCCCGGTGTAACTGCTCAGCTGTCCCGCTGAGTCACCGAGTCGCTGATCTCGAACTCAGCTAGAAGTACCGTAGCTGCTCCAGCTAACGAGACTTGTAGGCGGACTACCCAAAGTCGCGTTCACTACACCACAGACGTCTTCACGTGGACCAGTCGCAGGAAGATGTCGGATGCATCTACAGAGATTTTCTTCTTGCGGATCATCGCCAAATCCGACGCGCACCCGAACAAGTACCAGAGGAGGCACAGTAGAACATCATCTTGGTAGTCGCTTTCAGAACACGCATACGTGTACAAATACAGCAACATTGTTTTTAAATCAGACTTTGTACATGGAGGTGCTTTAGCCACAAACCCACCACCGTCCCTCTTCATACAGAAGTTGTCTAATGTCTTTCCCATTTTGAGCAACCGGGCTTCCCATGATGCTCGGTGTTTGAGGAACTGGTCAAGCAACCAAAGCTTGGCTTGCCGATAGTACTGCATGGCAGTGTTGCGAGCTAGCGGCTTGCCTTTCTTTCCCTCATTAAATGCAAGATGCATGCCAAACTTATCCATCACACACACAAAGCTCTTCTCACTGTCGTCACTATCAATGCATTTCCTTACGTACTCTTTCTCAACTTCCTCTTCCTTGAGGAATTTGACGAATGCAGCAATAGCCGTTGCCTTGGCACGCAAGGTGTTGCCAGGCTGCAACTCGTCTAAGCCCATGGCACTGGTCCGATAAAGCAGAGTGATACGTCAATGACTTGGTATTTACTGGACATACAAATATTTTGCGAGTGTATCGGACTTGATACGTCCGATCGGCTGGCTTAAAGGACTCACCTACCCTAGACATCACAATTGGTTGAAACGGCAAGTGATCATTATTTTATTGGTTAAAACTAATATGTTCATTCTTATTGGGTCCCTGAGCAGCATACAAAAAATAAGTGAGGTCCGATAAAGCAACATATTCATCCATACCATAATATAGCAGTGGAGCCAGGGACTGACCCTGAGAGACTCCTGTCGCTTCCGAACTACTCGGGTTGGCTTGATTAACTCACTGCAACCCCCGCAAATCCGTAGCAAAGCAAACGTCTCTCATATCATGTTCGCGCAGGCGTACCAGTCGGGCTTCATCTCACTGCTCTACAGCGTCGGGTGCGTGCTCCAGGTAGCAATTGCCCTTCAACGAACTAGTTATCTAACTGTCAGCAATTGTTGCAACGATCGCAGCCCTCGACCGCTGCAGCTATGCGAGAAGCATGAGGAGGCACCTGGAAGTGTGCGGCGTGTGCTGGACGAGGACGTGCAGTCGTCCGTAGTGGAACTCTCCGCCGACAACCTCGTGCACACTTGGCTGCGGTTTCCTTTCGCAGCAGAGGAGCAACAGCAGCTAGAATCGACGACGTCTGCGTCGCTGCATATTCGGCTGCGACATCTGGTGCTGGTGCTCAAGAACCTCGAGCAGCACGTGTCGATGGAGGTGCATGTGGTCGACGACCGCGGCACGAGAAGGCGCCTCTGCTTCTCCACGTTCCAGAAGAAGAGCGTCGTGCACCCTCAGATCGCCCTGCTGCCGTTGCACCTGGACTGCGGGTGGAACCAACTCCAGCTCGATCTGGCCGAGCTCATGCACACTTGCTACAATGCACGTTACGCACATGCTATCCGCGTGCAGCTACACGCGAGCTGTCGAGTGCGTCGAATTTACTTTGCGGAGCAAATGTTTTCTGAAGCGCAGCTACCAGTGGAGTTTCGGCTGTTCAAGCGACTTAGCAAAGAGCAGAAGCAGCAATTTCGCGACCAGGATCGTCGTCGAGAGCAGCAGAAGCAGTAATGCTGGTGGCAATAGGAGCTTTGCCAAGCCAACGCCGGATACAAAAACTGTTCATGTGGTTTGCTATTTTTTGTTAACTTGTTAATGCTCGATGGCGGCGAGACTGACTTACTACGAAGTAACTACATGTACGACATGCAAGATGAATCAGAGTGCAGTCCAACCACCATTAAGGGGACAGAGAGAGCAGATGACGCTACACATCACCGCTCAGCCTAAGCTGCCCGCCGAGCCGAAGAAGTTGCGGCTCCTCTTAGGTGATGACCGTGGGGGCCTTGCGACCGGTCTTCTTCTCCAGGTCGGACAGCTTCAGACCCACCTCGATCAGCTTCTCCAGCGCCGCAGCGGCGTTCAGGTCCAGGTTGCCCATCGGTTCCTCGTACTTCTCAACGTACATACGAATAGTCGCGCCAGCAACGCCCGTGCCCGACAGCCGGAATACGACACGCGATCCGCCCTCGAACAGGAAACGAATGCCCTGGTGCGACGACACGCTGCCGTCCACGGGGTCCACGTACTCAAACTCGTCAGCCTTCTCGATCTTGAAGCCGTTGACCTCCTTGCCAACGACACCGTCGAACTTGGTCATGTCTGCGAACATGCCCTCAGCAGCGGCCTTGTCCACGTTCTCGTAGTCGTAACGGCAGTAGTAGTTACGACCGAACTTCTTCCAGTGGTCGCGGACGACGTCCTCCACTGTCACAAGCGGGGCACCATCCACCTGCTTCGACGCCAGGATCGACAGCCAACTCAGCACAGCCCACGTGCCGTCCTTCTCACGAATGTGGTTCGAGCCTGTACCGAAGCTCTCCTCACCGCAGATGAACGGGGTGTAGTCCTCCTTGCCGAACACGACGTTCGAGTCCATCAAGTTACCGAAGAACTTCCAGCCAGTCGGCACCTCGAAGAAGGGCACGTTCAGCTTCTTAGCCACGAGGTCCACAGCACCGCTTGTAGGCATCGAACGAGCCACACCGCGCAGGCCGTTCTTGAAGAACGGGATTGCCGTGCAGTTAGCAGCGATGATGGCAAGCGAATCCGAAGGGGTCACGAAGAAGCGTGTGCCCAGAATCATGTTACGGTCAGCATCGCCATCCCAGGCGGCACCAAACGAAGGCGGCTCCTGCTCCTGACCGAGCACGGGCAGGCCCTTGGGGTCAACACCCATGACCTTAATCAGGGCCTTGGCGTACGTCAGGTTCGGATCAGCGTGGCCACCGCCAAAGTCCTCCAAAGGAATGCCGTTCAGCAGGCACGACTCGTCGCAGCCCAGCTCCTCCACGAACACGCGGCGAGCGTACGGACCATTTACACCCGACATGGAGTCGACCACAAACGTGAAGTCCGAGCGCGACACCAGCTTCTTGATGGCGTGGAAGTCGAAGATCTGCTTCAGCAAGCTAACGTGGTGCTCAGCGGAGTCGAACACCTCGATCGTGATGGTACGGCTGCCATCGTCAGCAGCGACAGTGGTCGTGCCGATCTTGGCCACGTCAATCGTGGGGAAGTCTGCGGCGAGCTTGTACGACGTGATCACCTTCGACAGAACAAAAATCTCGTCCGTGACCTTCTCGGGAGAGGGACCGCCGTTCTCGCAGTTGTACTTGATGCCGAAGTCCTCGTCCGGGCCACCAGGGTTGTGGCTAGCCGACAGGATAAACGCACCGAACGCGACACTGCCACCCTCACGCTCACGCACAACAGCTGACACGCACGGCGTGCTCAGCAAACCATCCTTGCCGATCCACAGACGGTCGACACCATAAGCCACCGCCATCTTGATGATGATTTGGATAGCCTCCTTGTTGAAGTAACGGCCATCGCCGGACACAACCAGCGTGCCGCCATTCAGGTCCTTAGCGGGAAGCGCGTCGAACACGGAAGCCACGAAGTTCTGCAGGTAGTTGTCGCTCATGAACGTCTTTGTCTTCTTACGCAGACCCGACGTACCGGGCTTCTGGTCCTGGAACGGAGCCGTCTGCACGGTCGTCACTTTAAGTTTGCCCAGGCCCTTCTGCTCGGTCAGGTCCAATGTGGTGTCCTCGTACGTGCCAGCCAGAACAGTCTTCTGCTCCGGGCTCTTGTTCACGACCACCACGGAGCCCTCGAACACAACGCCCGGCGCGAACCCAACATTGCCCGTAACCTTCAGGCGGTCACACTTGATGAGCGACGGCACGTTGCCACGCACCGCGGCCTCCAGCTGCTGCACCAGCTTGAAGTTCTTCGAGTCTAAAGACACGATGGGGGCCACGCCCTCACGCTCCGGGGCGATAACGGGGCGGTAGTCCTCCGTGATCACATATGCGTCCGAACGCAGCAGAATGAGGTCATCGCACTTCTTCACGGGGGCGAAACGCGTACGCGGCACGCACACGGCACCAGCGCCATCGAAGCACTCAATGGCGGCACCCATGGCCGTCTCCAGCTGGAACACCGGGGTCGAGCTCGAGTCCTTGGGGTCCACGGTCTTCGAGTTCTTGATCATGGGCAGGCGGATAACACCGCCCTGCTTCTTCAGCTCCTCCTGGAGCTTGTCCAGACGGATCCACAGGTTGTTCGTGTTGAAATAACGGTGTTTAGCGATGTTCTGGAATTCCTTCTCGTCCTCGTCAGCACACTGGGCGGACTCACGAAGGATGAGACGGCCGTCAGTCGTGCGCTCGGCCAGGTGTCCACCCTTCTTGTCGTTCTCCGTGCGCTCGCAGCACTCCATGAGGAACGGCTTGCCAGACTGCGCGAAGTATGTCAGCAGGTCCAGGTCGAGGGTGGCGCCCAGGTTGTCCGAGTTGGACACGAACATGTACTTGACGCCGTCGGCGACCAGCTTGTCCAGCTTGCCCGAGCCGGCCAGCGACGCGTACAGGTCACCGTGTCCAGGCGGGCACCACTCCTTCGAGGGGTTGGGCGGGTACGTGGCCGGCTCCATGTTGTCCGCGTTCACCTTCGGCACCTTGTTCTGCAGCAGCTCCAGAGTCTCGTCCTCAACGAGCTCCGGGTACTTCTGCAAGTACTCGAGGGTGTCAGTGCTCGTGCTGAAGCTGTTCATGAGCACGAAGCGCACGTGGGACTTGTGGGTGCTGCGCAGCTCCGTCACCTGCTTGGCCATGATGTCCAGGAAGGTGTCGTCACCCTTGACAGTGAGCAGCGACTTGGCCTTGTCCAGGCCCATGCTGGTGCCCAGACCGCCGTTCAGCTTCAACACGACTGTCTCCTTGAGCAGTTCCGGGTCGGCCTTGATGGACTCACGGATACTGCCGACCTTGTTCTCGAGGTACGGCAGGTCGTCAGCAGGCTTGATGGAGTCCTCGGCGATCATGCCCGTCTCGCCGCTCACGAGGGCGTCGTACGAGTACTCGAACGACTTGATGGCCTCCGTCGACAGGCCGGCGGCCTGCATCTTGGCACGGTACGCGTCGAATGGCGTCATGTTGCTGTTGCTGGGGTTAGAACGGGAACCACGCAGCGCTGGTAAAGGGAACTTCCAGCCGAAGATCTTCGTCTTTGCTCGACGTTCCAAAAAAGGAAATGAGGGAAAAAGTGGGAAAAGATCGCGTAGCGGAGTCCCGCGTTCCAGTGACATACTTGGATTATGTAAGTTGCAAAACAGTGACGGATGTGTAAGCGAATAGGGGTACTCGTTTTAGTAACATACTTGGAATTACATGTATTGAAAGTTTCAGAACAGTGACGATCTTGTCATGGCTGCTTGGTGTGGCTGTCTCAGTGCGTTGGAAATACGTTGACAAGGTCGGAAGGAATGGTCGAGTCGCCACGCCCGGCCGTGATGATCATTTTGTTTGGCCGCCGCCGCAGGTGTCCGCGCTTGCGCATGGAGCGAGAAACTAGGCGGCTTGAGCGCAGCGGTGGCTTCCACGTGTCGAATACCAAACGATGGTTCGTGTTGCGAGGTACTGACAGTGGGATGCGGTCACAGTTGTAGGATCGTGTCTCGCCCATCACTCGGACTTGCTTGTTGTATCGAATCTCCCTTAAGTACGAAATCAGGGCCGTTGAATCTTCACTTACGTTCGTGACAGCCTAATGCTGGCTTACAGTGAAGGCTGCTCTGGACCAGAGCCTCTGGTTACCTTGCCTTCCACATTGCAGGAGCTCAACGCGAACATGCTCGCCTGCGTTACATGTACCGCCTTCGGCGCGAAGGCGTCACTGCAGTTCGTGCACGCTGGATTGTTGAAGATGCAGGCCCCGCGATGGGTAAAAAGATCGGCGCCGCTGCTCTGCAAGCACAGAGCTGCATAGAGTGCATTGGCGCGGTGCTTCTTCGCGTTGTTGCGCCACGACGCCATGGCGAGGTGGATACACTGTACCATGGCAAGCTCAGCGTTAGAGAGCCCTGCATGTAACTTACATGTAGTGCGCTCTATCTCTACCTTGTGACCGACGAACGAGCTTGCGCATGCAATATATTCGGCGCGGCAGAATTGATCAAGGCGATCGACGGTCTTGGGGGCGAGTCCACCGTCGCAAGCAGCCTAGGGACAAGGTACCACACGTTCGCAGCGCAGAGGGTTGGGCTGGAGGCACCAGGGCTAGCTGCATGATCGCATGTCACCAGGCACCAACTCGAAGTCTAGGAGCACTCACTCGCTCGATACCAGTTCTCAGTTGCCCATTGCACCATTTCAATGTTGCCCAGACGAGTTTCTTTGAGCGCTATTCGTTTCTGGTCAGCACGATATCAAAAAGTTAATACTACGTACATATAATGTAGTACGTCAACAAAGCACAAATGTAAACCCACCTCTGCTAATCCACAACACGAATCGTGTCACACGATTACAGCAGCGCCGTAGCATTTTCTGTGAGCACGGTGCGAAAAGAGACCATACCGCTGGTATTCGAGTAGCCAACTGGTGTAGCACTTGTTCACAACGCGGATGTAGTAGTAAGAGCAACAACACCAGCGGCGCCATTGGGCTGCAGCGCGCAAGAATCTAAAGTGAGCGTGGAGCGAATCTTAGCGCCTGGGACACGTCATCCCGGACACCTCACCGCGATTTATGATCCATTTGGTGGTCCACATCGATATACCTATAATAGAGCATAAGAAGAACTATCCAAAGGAATGTAATTCCACTTGAGCTCGATGAAGCGAATTTGACTACCGGTAGTAGTCCAGAGGACAGGTAGAAGAAACTGGCAATTGTTTTTATTTACAATCCAATGGGGCACAACTCTGATCCTGCTCGTTTCATCGGCGTCCCGGTCGTCGAGACCGAGGACGTGATCCCAACGGCCGCCAAGCGAAGGCCCAACATGGCTGGATTTCGACCCCGCATCCGATCCTGGTGTGGCAGTGCTGTTGTTGCTGCCCCCTCCACAGACTGGTCGCGGTCTCATTCTCCGACAACTCTATGTTGGTCTTGTCCAGCTCCGTGAATATGGCCATTAACTATTACTTCCTACAGGTACGAAAGGTATTAATAATACGTCGAAGCTATTGCCGCTAGCCTCGCAGCCCTCGTCGGCACTCAGTGCACATCTCTGAGCAGTCGATACGCTTGCACCCGTTGTCAGACCCACACACCTCCACCGTTATGCAGCACAGCGCGTTAAAGGCTGCAAGCTCTTTTGGAGTAGGCAGCGTACGGATCAGATTGTCCTCAATCTGCTAGAGCCCGAAGATAGCGTCTCCTCGTACATGTACTTGACAATCACAGCCTCGGCACGGGCAGTGTTGGCCGTTGAGTCAAGAGGGGCTCCCAGAAGGGAAGACCAGTCTCAAACGCTCCACTGTCAGCATCCGCAGCGAACAGTGTTGTTGGAGTCGGCCATGCATCATTGTGTGAAGTTGTCGTACGTGGAGCTAGTGTCCGGGTTCTCAATCGAAGTGATGCTCATAATGTCCGTCGATGGTCAGTGGCCTCCGGGTGGTGTACGAAAACGCGCAGTCCGCCGTCGGGGCCCTGACCATAGCCGCACTATATTGTTCGTTGCTTGCATGAAGGAGAATGTCTTAACGTGGTCCACACGGTAAACCTACGGCACAGCATAGCTAAACCACGAAAGCTAATGGACCTGTGGCTGGTGACTCGTCCCCCCACAATCAAGGAGCTCAGCCCAAGCAGCCTTCCTTGCAAGTCGCTCTCTCGCTCTCACTGTACGCCAGCCATGTCCAAACGCGCGCACTCCAAGATCTCATCGGGCGGCGTGCTCAACAGCATGCTGAGCTCGCTGTCGCGCACGAACGAGTCGACGCTCACGGCCAAGAAGGCGGAGGCGCAGGTGGCCAAGCTCACGGCAGGCCGCGGCCAGACCATCGCCGTAGACGACAACTCGGCGGCGCCTGACGCCGCCATCGCCCAGTTCTTGCAGGACATGCGCGCGCTCATCGACGAGAAGGGCTTCGGCGCCAACGTGGAAGTGGAGCTTCGACTCGGTCGCATCACGTCGTGTCTGCAGGAGGCGCGCTGCCGGCCGTCCCTGGAGGGCGTGGACGCGGCCGTCGTGCTCTCGGACACTCAGATGAAGGCTGTGGGCGCCAAGTTCGTGCCCGGTGTGGCCGAGATGGACTACAAGGGCTTCGTGCGCGGCGTGGAGGGCATGCTGCGCGGAGACACCTACTCGGAGCACAAGGAGAAGCAGGTGGTGCACAACATGGCGCAGTCTAAGCGCGTGGTGCAGGACGTGGACCCGCAGACGAACATGAGAGGCAAACCCATGGTGCAGGTGAAGGAGCGACTCGGCTCCATCGACATCTTCATGCCACACTGCCAGTACGACTGCCGCGTGTCTATCTCGTGCGAGTTCCCTATGCGCGAGCTGGAGGGAGACATGAGTGAGATGCCTGCAGCCGAGAATATCCGCCACAAGGACCGCGTGTCGGCAGTCGGACGTGACTTACGTGTAGACCTCACCAAGGTACTCGAAGAGAGCACGAACAAAAACATATTCGAGGTTGAAGTGGAGCTGAGCGAGCCGGCGGTGAACGGATGGCTCAGTCAACCCGATGAAAATGGACAGAGCTGGAAGAGTGCTATTGAAACGTCGTCGTTGCTGTGGAAGATGGTCAAGTATTTCATGCCCAATTCGGGCCAGGCGTTCAAACGCCATTGGGACTTCCCGGGCGCGACGGAGGTGCAGAATGCCTACCAAGGCCGGCTGGGCATTCGTGGCAAGTTTAGTGGCACGATGCCCGTAGGCTTTGCGCGCTGGCATATTCCACTCGTGCAAAGTCGCGACTACTTTGTCTCCGAGAAGACGGATGGCGTTCGGTACTTCCTGGTTGTGGCTGGTGGCACCACAGTGCTGGTAGATCGCTCCAATTCGCCTTTCGCTGCGTCAGGTTTGGATTTGCTGAAGCTGGTGTTGCCTGAAGGCACAGTGCTGGACGGTGAGCTTGTGGTAAGTTGCCAAGCTCGACAAACGCTGAATGCCCAATACAGAGTCGACTACTTTTTTTATCGGCGATACTAACTGATGTTTCTGTTCTGCAGTTCCACCAGAAGGACAAGCGCTACGTGTTCATTGCGTTCGACATTATCGCGACGGGTCCGTCCGCTGAAGACTCCCACGTCGACAAGGCATTCGTTGAGCGCCTCCGGATACTGAATGATTTTCTGTCGGAAGAGTACGTTTCTCATATCGTTGGTACTTGTGCAGATTTTGCGCGGTTGCTAACTCCTGTGCCTTGTTTTTCTCCTCTCAAAATGTAGGGGCCCCTACGCATCGGGCATTCGCAACCTGGACATCAATCGTCACGCGATCATGCTTATTTTGCGCAAGAAATGGGTGCCGCACCGCCACATCATGGACGTTTTCCGTCAGATCCAGCGTGTGCAGAAGCGTGACCACAGCCTTGGTCGCATCTACAGCGATGATAAGCGCGTGCATTACACGGACGGTGTGGTGTTCTGTCCCAACACGAAGTACGTGACTAACACGCACCAAGAATACCTGAAGTGGAAGTGGTCGGATCTCATCACGGTGGACTTCCTGGCCACGCTGAACCAGGCAGGCGATGGTGTCCAGCTGTCATGTGGTGGTCCCCGCAACTCTCATATCGAGCTGGATTCAATTGTGCGTCTGGATCCGAAGGATGTACCCGTGGTGCACAAGCTGGTCTCGAGGACGCCCAACCGCCAGGCTGTGCTAGAATTCGGATTCAACGCGGACAAGGGACTCTGGAATTACAAGTGCGCACGTCCGGACAAGGACTGCGCCAACTACATCCGTACAGTGCTCGGCTCGCTTGTAAATATGGCCGAAGGCATTTCGGAGGAGGAGCTGCAGTATCGACTCACGAACCCAAACGGCCAGGAATGGAACAACCACATGAAGCGCATGCGCCGCTCACTGTTGGAGCAGCACAAGTAAGTATAACGTGGAGCTGACTACAACAGCAGGGATGGATAGAATCCTAGCGGCGCAAGTTCGCCGGTTCAAGCTTTATAATACATGCACGCCATAGTCATCTCGCGGAAACCAAAACGAAGGTCAAACGAATAAACCCAAGAAGAATTCCAAAAGTAAACCATACTTTACACAGAGAAGTATCTGACATTCTTAGTCTGGAAACAGATCCTTGGCACGCCTGCTAGAGAACTACTACAGTACGAGAGAGCAAAAGAAAAAATCATGCTCCTGATGCCAATTTTCTTCTAACGCAAGAGGCTCGAATGACTCGCTCTCCATCGGTTCCGTGTGTCTTGTCCTTAAACTTCTGTCCTCTCCATGGGATCAGGACTCGATCCGTCACACCAGAGTAGCCTCCCCAGCTCAGTCAATAAGTAGTCCCTCTCACGAATATATGCATTTTTCAACAATCCGCGGCAGTTCACGTCAGCCGCACGGCGCCGAAGGCTGACCCCTCTCGAAGTGCTCATAGCACACTCCGCCACAGCTTGTTTAGCAGGTGCATGCACGCTTGATTGTTGGTCACCCACACAATAAACTACAGCACAAACACAAGACACACGAGTTAGCATGAAGTTCAGCTTCAGCCCCGCCGAGTCGCCTAGCAAGCACTCACCTTGGCGCGTTGGGTGGGGGTAAGAATATTCTGCAATTTGTCCATCTCCATGTCTAAAGTGGAATTTTTGTTGGTCACTTCCGTCTTGAGCTCCGCCAGCAGCCCCAAGGCGCTCTTGAGGTTCTCGCAGATCAACGAGATCGACCCCCGCTGCTGCTGGATCTTCTTCTTCTGGTCCTCGCTCAGCCCCAGCTCCTTGGCCAGGATGACCGGCAGACTGGTCTCGTCCTCCTCGTCCTGCCAGAAGCTGTCATCCTGGCGAAGGGCCCAGATGCACATCTTCGTCACCTGCGTGGGCAAGAGCAGTCGCTCAATCTGGTGGAGGTGGTAGCTCAGCGCCGAGCGGCGGCCGTGGCCATAGTCCGAGTACTGCTCCTTGAAATTGTCGATCTTCTCGGCGAGCTCCTTCTCTGAGGCGCCGCGCTGGATCATCTGCTCAAGCTCCTCGCACACGCGGTTCTTCTCCTTCTCCTCTTGCCGGATGGCCTCCTTGCCGGCCTTCAGCTGTCCGCGCAGCTCCATGTTCTCGCGCTCCAGCTGGCGGCACCGCTCCTCGACGCCCAGGATGTGCTCTCTCTTGCGGCGTCTGCACTCGCGCGCCGACTCTCGGTTGCGTTCGAGCTTGAGCTTGCGCTGTAGGTTGGTCATGTCACCAGTATTGTTGTCGCTACCGCTACTGGACGCTGGCGCCTTCTCCGCCTTGGGCGACTTGGCGGCCGGAACCGCCGCGCCGTTGTGCACGGCCTGGCGCTTCTGCACCAGCGCGTTGTTGGCGCTCTCCAGGTGGCGCAGCAGGCCCTCCGTGTTGGTCAGGCTCTTGGCGTGCAGATCCTTGGCCACGTCTGCCACCTCGGCCGAACGTTTCTTGCCGCGCTGGGTCTGCGCAGGCTTGGTGGGAGCGGACATCGTGGTCGGGACCGTGGTGGTGGCGGGCGTCATGGCTGGCAGCGCGACCGTGAGCGCGCCCGTCTGGATGAGCGGCGCCGACGCCGTCGCGTGCAGCGCTAGCGGGAGGCTGGTTTCGTCCCCCGGGCCAAGCATGCGGAACGGGTCGTCCAGCGCCATGGATGTGGCCAGAGCGTGTGCGTGGTCCACCGGCGGATGGCCACCCACGCCTGCGGGTGCCGTCATGTTCTCCGAGTTGAACAGCAGCCACGAGAACATGTCGCGGTTGGTGGCGCCCATGAGCTCCATTTCGGCGGCGACGTCGGCGCCCCCGGCGGCCGCCATCGTAGGCGTGCGGGGCAGCGAGGCGACTTCCTTCATATTGGCTCCGAGAGTAAGTGGTGGTGACGCGGCGTGCTCACGGAAGACGTTCGCGCTCCGGGTCTTTCTCAGTACTAATTGAACCAGGCGGTCGGAGAACAGCCGCTGGCGCCACCGACCGGTGGGTGGTCGGTGGCGCGCGCATCCATTCGGGCCGGAAGAGTGTGAGCTCTGGAACGCACCTCGGTTTTTCACTTGGGTTTAGTATGCCCTTGATTGCGTGACACTGGCGACGTGGGGGGATGGGAAAAGAAAAACTGCACCGTATCGCTCCGCCTAGCTCCGATTCGAATCTGGCGGCCGTCATTGTACACGAAGATCGTCAAGGTCTTGTGCTTGCTGCAGCTAAGCTAGCTGCTATTAATAATGCCTGCTGTGCGATGGTGCTTTGCAGGTTTGCTCAGGCCCTTCCTTCCGTGGCCTATGCTAAGTAGTCTAGCTGCGCTCGACGGACGCGCGGTTCTCGCTGGTCCATCGGGGCGGTGATGTCATCACCAGCGGAAGTGATGACAGGCGTGCGCTTCACCGCGTGCAGAAGGCGGGCTCAAGCCATCAATAATGGAGCCCTGAGACTCAGACTGAGCCACTCACACCATCGACCAGAATCTGGCGCCAGGTTCCGTCAAACAGTGCTGTCTCCGCAGCCGGAACACACTGCTGCCCTCGCAGCCGGCTCCGATGGGGAGCAGTGCCGCTGCTAGCCAGCCAGCGCATGCTCGCAAGGCGGGCTTTGCCTAGGCGGTGAAGGCGCGCTACGAAAAGAAGCAGCAATGACTCTCTGCAGCAGGAGCAGCAATGGTGCTCGCAGCTCCACTCCGAAATTCAGCAGCTTTGTGCAGAGCAAGTTGAAGCAACGTGACGAGCCGGGCTCGTTGGCCAAAACTGAAGTTAAACAAAAGCGCTGAACACCATCCAGCTCGACTCGTCTCGACTGGCAGAAGCTTGCTGTCCCGAGCAAAGGCGCCCGCCGCAGCGGATCACTAGGCGCTACAAGACAAGATCACTGCATTACATGTACGCGGCACTGGACTCCAGTGACTGGAGTCTCCTGTGGAGCTGCTCCGATCGATGGTCGACCAGTCCCGCTCCTGAGATAGGGCCTTGCCGGGCAAGTTGCCCCAATCCAGCTCCAGATCGGCAAGTGCTGTGCAAAATCGCCTCGTGGTCAATGAGCAATGTTATCTTGTTATTTCAACTTTGTGTGCTCCACACAACGGACTCAATCTACAGTAAGTACCGGTACTGTACCGCCGTATGGGGCAAAAAGCTGGCGTACCGTGTCCGCTTTCGCTGGTCCCGCCGATTTTATTTGCTTTTTGTATGGCTTACAAACAAGATATCAGCCAACCCGATTTAATCGCACTTTGTGTGGGCGACACGCGGCCCGGTTCTGCTCTTCAAGCTCAAACCGGCTGCTTGGTCAACGAATGTAGCGCGAAGGTTACGTGAGTCGGTCGGTCGGAAAAACATACAAACTGCTTGACTATTCTCCGGTCGGTCGCTGAGGTTGCATGTATAAGAACTCGACGCGTTGTCAGATTGCGAGGCACGTTGTCGGGCCGCGGGGTGGAAGGAAGCAACGATCTGCGCAGTCCACATTTGCCGCGCGTAAAGGAAAGGCTCGGTACGTACACACGCTGCGGAGACTTGCGCTCTGTATAGAGCCTACCCGTCTCCTCCTCGCTCTACGTGTCTTCCTTCCCCTTGTGTTTTTGTTGCTGGGGCCGCTCATTCGCGTATTCGTCCATCGGCACAGGTCTCCTCGTCCGATACATTTCCCCCCTCTCTTTCTTCTTCCTCTACTACTACTAGACCAGCATGGGCAACAAGGGATCCAAGGGCTCCAAGAGCCTCCGTCCACCTATCAAGAGCGACTCGCGCGGCTTCAAGTTCGGTAACTACGCCAACGGCGGCCGCGATGCCGGCAAGAGCGCACCCGCTGCGCCCTCGTACCCGTCAAACGGCCCCCCGCCGGCCCCCGGCCAGATGCAGGCCCAGCAGCAGCAGCAACAACAACAACAACATCAACAACAGCAACAGCAGCAGGCTGAGGAGGAGTGTACGTGCCTGTCATATGCGGCGTTAACTAGGGAGATTTCAGCGTGCTGACGGTTTCTATCTGTTTATCTATCGCTCTGATTGTTGTGTGGTTGCAGCCGACCTGGAGGACGACGACTCGGGTCCGATCGAGCAGGTGGCCATCGAAGACATGGACGGCCCTGCACGACCGCAGACCAAAGTGAACGTGGAGGACTTCGACCTGCTCAAGGTGCTGGGCAAGGGCAGCTTCGGCAAGGTCATGATGGTGCGCAAGAAGGACACCAAGATGATCTACGCCATGAAGACGCTGCGCAAGGCCGCCCTCGTCAAGCGCAACCAGCTGCTGCACACCAAGACGGAGCGCAGCATCCTGCAGAGCATCAAGCACCCGTACCTGACCAGTCTCACGTACGCCTTCCAGACGCCCGACAAGCTCTACCTCGTCATGGACTACTGCGGCGGTGGCGAGCTCTTCTTCTGGCTGAAGAAGGACCGCCGTTTCTCGCAGCAGAAGGCGCGTCTGTTTGCCGCTGAGATTATCCTTGCTCTTCAAGCGCTGCACAAGCACGACATCATCTACCGTGACTTGAAGCCCGAGAACATCCTGCTGGACCTGGAGGGCCACCTTCGCCTTACGGACTTCGGTCTCTCCAAGGAGGCTGTCACAGGCGCCGGCGCTACGGGCGGTACCAAGACATTCTGCGGTACGCCCGAGTACCTGGCCCCAGAGATCCTGGAAAACAAGGGTCACGGCAAGGCTGTGGACTGGTGGAGTCTGGGAACGCTGATCTACGAGATGCTCACGGGCCTCCCGCCCTTCTACGACCAGAATATGCAGCGCATGTACGACAAGATCCTGAACGCGCCGCTGCGCTTCCCGTCTTTCATGTCGGCTGAGGCCAAGGACCTGCTCACTGGTCTGCTGACGCGTAAAGTGTCGGACCGTCTTGGTAGCGGCCCCACGGACGCCGAGGAGATCAAGTCGCACCCGTTCTTCAAGGGCATTGACTGGGAAGCTGTGCTGCGCAAGGAGGTGCAGCCGGAGTTCAAGCCGCCTAACCGGTTGGGCTCCATGGACACGAGCAATTTCGACGTCGAATTCACTGCTGAGAAGCCTGTGGACTCTGTTGTGACCACGACAATGAGCGAGACCCAGCGCAACAAGGCGCAGTTCCCTGGCTTCACGTACAACGCGGATACCATCGATGAAGACCACAAGGGCAACTAGGCCTGCCGTTGCTGACCCTTGCGAGCTCCTTCGCCACTCCGGCACTTAGATGAAGAGAGATCGGAACCAAAGCAAACCAACAAGGAGACTTGGCGGAAGTAAGACGCGTTGTGCGGGAAAGCGGCGTTCCAGCTCGAGTTCCTGCCTTCTTCTCTGCAAGCAGTGGACGAGCGGCGAGGTATGTTTCCTTTTTCATAGTGTGTGGCCTCGCTTCTCGGCCATTCCCATCCGTTGACCCTGTGTACATGCAAGTTGACGAAGAAGTAGCTAAGAAACCCACAAAAATCAATGGACGAATGAATGAACCGATTGGTGGTTCTCTGCTGCTTCATGTGCGTGTACAACACTGGTTGCGTAAAGAAATCTATCCGAATACGGGCAGCCAAGTTACGGTCTGCGGTTTTTCTTCTTGCCGCCCGAGTTGATGTGAACACCAGCAACACCACCAGGCAAGTCCGAGTCTTCATACGGATTCTTATCGCGTCCCTTGCGTCCCTTACGGCCGTGCTTCTTCAACCGCTTGCTCACCGCGCGCTTGTCTTCGACAGTGGTGTCAAAGTCCAGGTCCTCCTCCTCCACGTTCGGCTCCGTCGACGGACTAGCCTCCTCGTTGACGCCGTCGTCGGTGCTCTCCGGGGCGATCGGCTCCGCAAGGTCAGGGAACTGGGCCTTAGCGAGCTCATGGATGTCGAAGATGGTGGGGTCGGAGACATCCAGCGGGGGGTGACAGTACAGCAGTCGACCATTTACGTAGTGCCGCAAGATGTCGCGTGCTGCGCGCGAGGTGTCAGGGCCTCCTTTGCCAGTCGTTGTGTAGCCGCGGTTGCGGGCGTAGGACTGTAGCAGAAAGAGAAGTGAGGTGAGTTACAGCTACTGTCCTGAAGTGTTTTGTATTCTTGTACGCACCTCCAGGAGCGCGTAGATGCCAACAGGGTCTGTTTCTTTCGCCGTCTTCGCCGTAGGGATCTTGATTCCGTACGTTCGCTCAAAAACCCGCTTCGGGATTCGGTGGCACAGGAGTTGGCACGGCGCTGCGTAGTTTACAAAACCATTCGCACCGAGTTATCAGAACATGAAAAAAATCGACTAAAACAAGAGCACGTTGACGCACAGATATGGTCGCGGAGTTGCGAGAGAGGGAGCACTCCGCAACAGTACATGTCAGCCTTAGAGTTGACGAAGCTTGGGAACACGAGACCGGGGCAATCGCACAGCATGATCTTGTCGGACAGGATCATAGTCTACAGATTGGTGTACGATAGGAGCGTTAGTTCATCAAAGCTGGAGCAAGAGTGTGAATATTATGCAGACTCATTCATACCTGGAAGTGTTTGGTCTTGCCAGGGGTAGCACCGACAGCAACACGCTGGGTCTTGTGGGAGTACGTCGACGCACCCAGCAGCGCATTGATCACAGAACTCTTTCCGACATTGGGGAAGCCCACCATGCCAAACTTGATCAAACCCTTGTCCTTCACTCGCACGCCCACCTCGTCCAGCACCTCCGTGGCGACCTTGGTCACATACTCCAGCAGTTCGACACGAGACAGCACCGGATACGGGCTGGCCTCCTCGTTAGTGCTAACCACTTCTTCTGCAACCTGTGGTGCCTCCGCGGGCTTCTCTTCATCGTACTGGTCGTGGCTCTCGGCATTTCTCTGTTCCTGTCGCAACTTTTTCGCCTCCTCGTCGATTTCATCCTGGGCCTCCTTGGCCGAGAAGAACACAAAGTTGATATTTTCCGCCTTAAAATGATCTCCCCACGTCGTCCTGCAGATTAGAAAATCGTTAGGTACTGCTCCAAGCACACATCAGGACATGATACCCAAACTGAAGACTCACCGTTGACGGTCGTCCAGGAAATCTGACTTGTTCACGATCAAAAGCGTGCGTCGGAGCGTCTCGCCCTCCTTTGCATACGCATCTAGGTCCGTCGAGCTGTAAAAAGCCAATGAAGTCAGTCACGTGGCAACAGGGCATGTAGTTTTTATAGGGCTCGTACCGGTAGAACAGCGGGTTGCGAGCGTCCACAATCTGCACCATGATATCACTTCGCTCGCGGACGTGCCACAACTGACGCCACACCTCGAGGTTCTTCTCGAACGGGGTCACCTCCAAGTGGTCGGATGACGCCTCCAATCTACACCACATGACAACAGTCAGCGCTACATGCACACTCCATCCACCATCAGAACACCACTCGCCACTCACAAGGCAATGTCGCGGCGCCACTCAAGGAAGCTCTCCTTCTCCAGTCGGTTGAGCTCCTCGGCCGTCGTCGACTTGTCCCATTTGGGGCGACGCGGCACCTTCATCTCCGCGAACGTCATCTCCGGCACCACGTTCTTCTCCTTCCTGCACTCGACAAGACACCCCGAATCGTCAGTTAGTCAGTCATTCTGCCCACTCCGCAACATCCCTGCCAGTTAGTTAGTCAGTTTTTCGGTCAGTCTCTCAGACGTACTCGATCAGCTGAGGACCCGCGTCCGCCTCGTCCATGAGCACGATGCTCTCCTTCACAGCCGTGAACTCGCGGTTGGCCAGCACGGCACTAGCCAGGAAGTCATCCTGCAGTAGTAATGATAGTAACGACAATCAGAACCCATTCTACGACCTCTTGCTGCTGCTGCTGCTTTGTAGTAGCAAGTGAAGCGCACCAAGGACGAGCCTTCCAGGTACGAGGCCAGCGCCACGGACGCGTCTCCGCCGTCTCGTTCGGACACGTGCTTGCCGGCGCTGGACGCCACATCCTTCGTGTTGATGGGCGACGTCTTCTTCTGCGTGCGAAGCAGGGCGTTGCCCAGCCCGCCCTTCTTGACCTTTGCGCCCGTGCGGCCCATAGCTGCTCTGCTGCTGTTCTTTTACTGATGCTAATCAATCAATGGAGCAACTGGAAAGTGTGGACCACACATACAGTTTAGAAATCCAGCCCTAGCCCTTGTGACGTTTTGGAGACACATTCTTTACGGCTTCAAGGACAACAATAATGGAGCAAGGAGACCACACGGAAGACGTGACGCTGACGCTGCGTGGTGAGAGGATCCCGCTCCGAAATACCGTTTCGTCCGTGTACAACGGGCCTCGCCACGAGTTGCTGGTCGTCACGTCCACCGCCCTCTACTTGTACGGCAAGATGCTGACCGCTGGAGGGGACCTGCTGGCGACGCTGGTGGCGGAGGAGAACGTGCACTACCAGTTCGCTCTCCTTCTACCCTGGGTGAGTGGACTGCTGTTGCTGCTGCGGATGCATCTCTCGATTATTGTGCTCTTGACTACATGTATTATACTGACTGTGGGCTGTTTGTCGCTCTAACACGAAGCTGGACGCCTACTCCATCATCGTCACCACTGCAAGCGGGGACGTTGAGCACCGGATTATCAGGTGAGCTGCTACAGGGATGGGGGTCATGTGTTGCTAGGGTGTTGGGTGCTCAGCCATTTGACGAACACGTTGCAGCTCAGACCTCAAGACGTCCTTGACGTCGCACACGCTCGTGGAGAGGGACGGCCAGTTCTACTCGGCAGTGGCCAATCCGCACCGACGAGAGCTCATTACTGCGGACTCGGATGGAGGGGTCAAAGTGTGGGCACTACGCGTGGTCTCCACTGAGCAAAACAACGGAGGCTTCAAGGGGGTCTTGCGACTGCATACAGCGGCGACCTCGGTGCGTGATCTCTTACTATAATTCTTGCTACTACACGACTTGATCAAGACGACTTTGATCTGATGGAGATCGTCGTGATATTTCGAGCAGACGAAGAAACCCTACTATCGCCACCTTCGGATGAGCTTTGATGGACAGAAAATCTTTGCTGCTACAAGCACGAAAGTTTACGTGTTCGATGCGGCGTCGTGTAATCGCTTGCCATGTTGTCTGCGTGAGGATCGCCGCGCCATTTTCAGCATGGAGTGCAGCAACAATGATAACAGTGTTTATCTCGTGTACAAGGGCAATATGGGGTAACGCAAAGTGTATGCATGCCTGCGTGCTTTTGAGTTACCAACTAAAATGTTGACATGAACCAGGAACGTCTGCAAGTACGCGTTCGTCGTGAAGAAGGGGCTGCCACAGTTTCGAAAAGTTGGCGAGTACGAGCATGATCAAGACATTGCCGTGTTTATTGAGAACGATCAACATCCTATGAACTCAAACGGAGCTGGCAACGGGATCGTGGTGATTGATTTCTGTGCAAGATTCGCTACGGCTGACTTCGTGCATTCACGACACGCTAGCGGCGATGGTATGAACCTTCAGGCTGCCCGCAACCAATCTGCCGTGGCGTTGCCATTTAACCCACCGTCAGAACGATACACGGCCCTTCATGCAGACAGGCTAGCTGATGGTCGGAATTTCACCTTCGCTGTGTGGTCGACCGGATTTTGCATTATGGAGCTTTTTTTCTCGGATGCTCAAGGCCGACTTCCTTGCGATTCATTCAACGGTGAACATCTAAAGAGAATGGATGACGTTGGAGAAGGTGGTTCCATTTCCATTTACCAGCGATTGCCTTCAGCGCAAGTGGTGATGTTCAAGGAAGGGATTCCTAGTGTTCGCTTCGCATCATTGCCAACTTTGATGGACCCCAACTCAGCTGAAGAAGCGGCAGAAAACACCCTGCCGATTGTTGACTACGTCATAGCAGCTGACGCTATAATTGCGCTATGGCCTCATGGTTTAGTGGAGAGGCACAATCTATCAGACAATCGCGTTTTCACGATAGCACAGCCTTTTGAATCCGTGACGACAACCGCTAGCTCCATTATAAGCCTGTATTTCGGTGGCCAGGACTGTGTTGTTATCGGTGACTCGATGGGGGCCATATACGTTTTCCCTCTCATGAATACTGATACGGCATCTCACAGCTTAATAACCAGGAAGAAAGCACATGCAAATGACAGGTAAGAACTCGTCAAATGTTTCCCAAACCATTAGAGAGCAATTTCGCTGACCTCTTACTGTCCGCGTGTTTCCCAACAGTGTGTCAGCGCTGGTGGAACTCGACAACAATCGAGCAGCATCTGTGGAAGCTGGCTTTTCGCTTCTTTCTGTCAGTCGAGGTGGTGAAGTAAAGCGCTGGCAGATAATGAGATCTTCTACTGCATCTGGCAATGATACTGGAGAAAGCTTCGTGTGGGACTTACTTGCCTGCTTTCGGACCTACTCACCGGATGTTTCGACAGCAATATTTGAGTTCCCCGAGTTTGTGTTCTGTGGATTTGACGGCGGCAGTATCGAATGCTGGCGGTTGCCGTGGGGGGATACGCCCTCATCAAACGGCGCACGCCTTCAGCAACAAACTACGCGTCATATTTCAGTCGTGAAGCGTGCCCTTCACGCTATCGATTTGCACATGGCGCCAGTGCTCAGCATACTAAGTGAATCGGGAGCTGGAATGTCAGTCCTTGCGAACCCACAGCCTGCTGCTGACAATTTCTCGTGGGTATTCTCGTACGACGAAGACTCCATCATCCTGGTTTGGTGTTTTTCTCTCGACTTCTTCTTCCCGCACCGGCGGATCAAGGTTCACGAGTTCATCAAAGGCATCTACATTTCACCAGTGAATGGGTAGGTGATGAATCATTGAAAATGATGCTCTGTGTCTGTGTGCTTGTTGTGACTGAACTTGAGTATGTTGTGTATAGTCACTTGGATCTCTTTGCGTACGTTGCTCACTGCATCGATCGGGTCGATCAACTCGGTTCTGGCGACAAAGAGGCTGTAAGACAGCGTCTTCAGCGTGGACGAGAGCTCTCTGCTCAGCATGAGATGAAGAACAAATATACTGGTGGTGAGCAATCCACAAAGGTTGAAAGTCGTCGCGTAAGTGCTTCGACAGGTTTGAGGGCGAATGCGTTTACTCCAGACTCGTACGATCGGAGCAGATTGATGACAAGTTCTCCGTCCGTTCGGATAAACATAACCTTGCCAGCAGTTGAGCACAAAGTAAATTCCGTGCGTAGGACACCCGCAGGAGCTTCTCCAGTAAGAACTATCGTTGAAGCGTCCAAGCCAGCTCAGATCCAACCCACCGCCGAGCAGCTCGCAGTAAAATACGCACCAGTTGAAGTAAATTTTCTGCAAAACGTCCTGAGCTCGTCTCCGACGCGTATACTGGATCGACCGCCGTCCAAAGCCAAAGTCCAGTCTCCAATTTTACGTCGAAGTCCCTCACGCCACTCCTCTCAGTCACTTCAATACAAAAAACACAGCAAGAAGAAAGCACACGAGCGAAAAGCTGTCCGTGACGCAAACGTACAATACCTACCCGGAGAGAACTCACTCCCTAGCAGCTTTCAGCAAGCAAAGCCCCGAGTGTACCGGAAAGCAGTTAATCCGTTGGACTCGCTTTCGTCGCAAGCTCACTGTGCCGTGATTACTGCTGGAAATGCGTACGCATCGTCGTCGTCTTCATCCTTGGGGGATGAAGGTGACCCAGAAATGCTGGACACAGCTGACGTCTCGACCAGCAGGCTGCAAGATAAGGTCTCAGTGGTCTCGCTCGTAGAAGCTGAGGACGAATCGATCTTGTTGCTGGATTATCAGCCTGGAAGTCGTCGGCCAAGGTCACGTCGACTAAGGAAGCAAACAACGGAGGAGAGGCATGAAACCTCAAAAGCTTCCTACGAAATCCCCTTCCTTCCGTGGGACCGAATGTCGGAGCATGACCGACGAGTGGAGTTAATGGCAGCGAGCAAGTCGAGATGTATCCAGGAAGATGCCGAGAGAGATGACGTCTTCGTGCCACCTGTGGACGACTTTGAGAGTGTAGAGATTTCAGTGCAGTTGGGAGTGCGATCGTTCACGAGGTGGTTCGCAGCAATACAGCGTCATCACCAGCGAGTTCGAGAACACTTTCTCACGGAGGAGTTAATGTTTGCTGCGATTGATCCCGTCGTTCACCAGAAACTAGCAGACGTGGGTCTTACACGCCCACCACCGCAGCAGGTCGGGTTGTCTACCTCAACTGAATGGCAAGCGTTCGTTTCTTGGTACTGTTTGGGTCTCACAACGCGTCACCAGACCATCCCACCGGAGGTGCTACAGCGAGAGCGTTTGAAAGCACGAACGGAGTATTTGGAGCTACGGCTGCGCATGGTTGTCCACTCTGAGCTGGAAGTCCAAGAAGAAGAGGAGGCGGCGGGACCATGTGAAGAAGAGTGTGAACCACCGCAGCGCGTCTTCATTTTTGAGCACTTTGTTAAACGTTCGCTGAGCGATAAGGACAGCCCGACGTCGTGGGAAAACATGAGTCTTGAAAACCGACAGAAAGAAATCACGTTGGCTTTGATGGACCCTGCGGTTCAAATCGCAGCGATGAGGAACGATATCGAGCTGCCTGATGTTTCTGGTTCCTGCATGGAAGACTTCGATATCTTAGCTTTGGCAGGCAAGTTTGTGCCGTGGTGGAAAGCCACTCGTAACATCCACCGTCGCAACTTTCTAAAGCGCGAGGCCCATGAAGCATCGACTAGCAAGGCGATTCTGGAGATCCTATCGAAAGAGCAGCACAGCGAGGACGGAGAACCCATCGACAGGGACGGAGGCATCAACGACTTTTACGAGTCGTACTTCAGGTCAGACACGGCTCGACACACTTTCCTCAAGAAGAAGCTGTTCTACTTGAGGCGCAAGAACCGAATCGCTAGTGTCGCTCGATATGGGAAACTTCCGGCGCCACTTGTCGTGGAGACTTTACCGCTCCCTGTTGTGACCTCTTTCGAGTTTGTCGAGCGAGAAATTGTCGAGGAGGCTGCTACTGAAGAGTTGATAGGAGCTGTCGAAGATGATGAGGTATCGGGGGAGTCCGGACTGGTCATAGAAGTTGAGCAGCCCGAGATCGATTCCATCGATAACCAACGCGAGCAAGAAGAAGAGGAGCTGCGGAGACTGAAAGGTGAAAAAACGAAGATCGCGCTGGAACTCATCTACATGGCACAAGAAGATGCCCTCTCGCACGAGTACAATAGCAGCTTCGTGGAGAGTGACGGAGTGATTGAGGAACCATCCCTGGTCATGCCAAAGCGGACAGACTTCTCGCGGTCATACTTCTTTGGCAATCTGCCAATGCACTATCGAAAGGTGGCTTCATCTGGTTGGAGATCAGGCAGTGGCGTTGACAACGGTGATGAAGAGCACGAGGAAGAAGAGCAATTCGAGCGGGAACGCGAGCACCTGCGTCTACTGGAGGAGCAAGAGGCTGATAGACTTTTGGAGCTGAAACGGCAGGCGGAGCGAGCCCGAGTCGAGAAGGAACGAGAAGAGAAAGCGTTTCAATTCCGTCGTGTACGACAAGCAGAACTGAAGAAGGTGTTGGTACACCAAGCCGAACTGGAGGCCCAGCGTAAAGCAGATCTCAAGGCAGCGCGTGGGGGAGCTGAGCGAAGCCAAATGCAGCGGGAAGACGAGCACTCGTGTTGGCACCGTGATCAACTTCTACAGGATCGAAACGGGATGCGACTTGAAGATCAGCTTGCATTCCAGTTTAGGAAGGAGCTGCACGAAGCTGCTGTTGAGAGGATGCGTCTGCTGCTGCACGAGCGGGCTTGCATGTTTGCAGAGGACCAGCGGTCCTTACTGGTCGGCAAAGAATTGCAGGAGCTAAAACGTGAGCGGGCTGTGCGGACTGCGCTTTTATCGGAGCTTTACACTCCATTCCGTCCGTTTTACCAGGATTCGGCAGTTGCATACGAGGCCTTCCTTCCTCGGATTCAGTGGAGACTGGAGCAAGAGCAGCTTCGACGAACACCAGTGAAACCAGCTGGAGGCTATACGATCCCACTCGAGGAGGCATTTGTCTTGGATGAACTTGATCAGGAGCCGTACCTTGTGCGAGATTCACGGAAGTTTAAGCTCCTCATGGGGCTACCATTGCGAACGCCGAGCAGTCAAAAGCGGCCTCGAATCCCGACAGCGGATGCCATCATCGCGATGCAGCAACAGCAACGACAACTAGTCGATGTTGATGAAGAACGCCATGAAATGTCTATTGGAACCGGGAAGAGTGCTACACTGCTTCACAAGGTTAGATCACACAGTCGTATTGACAGCTCTAGTGAGCGCAGTCGCTTACCAGTTATCACTCCTAAAATCCGGTCCATTAGCAGTCTGACGGACCTGAAGGAAGCCTGCAGAAAACAAGATGCAGCGTTTCCTACTAATCGCAAGCCCACCAAAAACAACCAGCAGCAACAGCAGAACCAGCACAATCAGTCGCTGCCATTCTTTCGCGGAAACATGCTTGTACAAGGTCACGGCCAAGCACGATCGAAGGACTACGCCTACTAGCCCTCACCCTTTAGCGTAGTTGAAATAATAAATACTGTTCATGGAGTAGCTCTATCCTTCCATCTCGACCTCCGTGGTCGGCACTTGAGCGGCCTACTCGTACAACAAAATTAAATGTAAGCAGGTGCAGTAGGTCCTGCCTACACACAAAAAAGCACGCACCTCCAAAATCCGCTCGATCGGGACACCACCTGACCGCGCGTTGTACTGGAACAAAATCTTAGTCCAGCTGTCCGGAAGAGCCCTCTGCGGCGAGCACCGCTTTACAAACGTCAGGCCGGTTAGATGCGGGGTCTGGTTTTCGTCCACTTCATGCTGCTCGAAAGAAAAACTCGCGAGATCTCCTTCACTCAACTACAAAAACAAGTTACACCCCACGTTGATAGAGCCATAAGCGATCGCACCGAAACTGAGGCGGAATACAACGCACACAAAGAACTAACCTCGTGCTGCTGGATAAAGTCCTGGTCGGCCGTGAAAAGAATGATACCCTCCAGCGTCGTGAACTCGTTTTCACCTTCGAGGCGAAGTACGATAGACGGTTTCGCTGAGTAGACGAAGAAGCGACTTGTGTTACCATCTTTCCACACCAGCGCCAGCGGCGACAGTCCCATCTCGTAATGCCCCGCCTTCATGTAGAAGAGAAGGCCATCTCTGTATTGATACACACACAAAACAAAGTGTAAGGGCACTGTGGACTACAAAGTCAACCCCCACCCCCACACAGCAACAGACGTACTTGAGAAATGGATACGGCGTCGAGTACGCCGCCATGATACCTGCTGGGTCGCTCTCGTAGCACGGAACAGGCTGCATACCCACACAACACAACAAAAAGTTAGTACGATATCGTCATATAAACACACTCCATATGTGTCGCGTACCAGGAATCGAAACGGGTTGGCGGGCGTGACAGTCGCCGTCGCCCCTTCGGACAGCTTGTCCCGCATCCAGTAGAGTCGGAACTCCGTGGTGCAATTGTAGAGCAGATAGCCCTTCCAGCACATGACGTCCAAGACGTAGAACGTCCCGTCCTGCTCTTGGAAAATGCAGTCCAAAATGCAGTAGCCGTCGTTGGACTTGTTGGTCTTGTGCGAGCCACACGGCAGCGCCGACGGGAACTTCTTCAGGATACTCCCGGATGGGATCCTGGCGATAGTGTTGCCTCTGGATACAGATACACATGCAGTCAGTCAGCCATACAGTGAGACAGACAGTAGCCCGCTCTCTCAACTGCAGCGTACCCGTTGGCGACCACGAGGCAGCGCTTGCCCTCGGGCCTCGGCAGCACGTACCAGCCCTCGCCCAGCGCGCTGCCGCTGCCGTTCAAGTCGTTGGGGACGTCGATGAGCCACTCGGGCGTCATCAGCTGCCTGGAAAAGTGCTCGCGTCGCTGCTTGACGCGCTCCTCGCGGGTCTTGCGCTTAGACTGGGCACAGGTGACGCCGTCCATCGGCTGCGCGGCGGCGTCTCCAGAGGGCGATGGAGGCTCCTGCTGCTGCGCCAGCTGCCGCGCATGCGCCGTGAGGTCCCGTCTGGCCTGACGCTGCTGCGCCAACGTCGCTTGGCGCCGCGCAGCCGCGTCCTTCGTCCAGGGCTGCCGCTTGATCGCCGTGCGCTGCATCGTGTCTGCCTGTCGAAAATGTCGAAGTGAACACCGTATACTGTATACTATATAGTATATACTATACTGTATAGCCATGTCGAAAATGAAGCGTACCCCTAGTTGTGGTGTGACGTACGTTACGTAACCTCATTGCCATTTTCGACGATGAGCTCGACGACGGAGGTGGTGCTGGCGCGCGAGGGCGAGTACCGCGTGGAGGTTCCGCCGCAGACGGAGGTAGGCGTCCGATTGAAGAGCGGGTCGGCGGAGCTCTTCGGCGTAGAGCTGGCCATTGACCGCGAGTACACGTTCCGCGACCGGAAGCTGGCCATCTTCACATGGTACGGCTGCACGCTGGGGGTGCGCGGGGCGCCCGAGGTGGCCTACACGTCGGAGGAGACGCCTATGGACAGCTACCTCAACATCCACGCGCAGCTGCAGCGCCGCAGAGAACTGGCCAAGGTCAAGCACGCCGCCGGCCCGCGCGTGCTCGTGTGCGGCCCCGTGGACAGCGGCAAGTCGACGCTCACGCAGATCCTCGTCAACTACGCGCTGCGTCTGGGTGAGAAGCCCACACTCGTGGAGCTGGATGTAGGCCACGGCTGCCTCAGCGTCCCGGGCACGCTGTCGGCCTCACCGCTGGACATGAACTCGCTCAGCATCGAGGAGGACTTCATCCTCACGAACCCGTTGGCCTATTTCTACGGCCACGCCGCGTCGTCCGAGAACGTGGAGCTCTTCCGGTACCAGCAGCAGCAGTTGGCGAAGGCGGTCAAGAGGAGACTGGCCAATGACGAAGATGTGAATGCGTCCGGGTGTGTGGTCAACACCTGCGGCTGGGTGGACGGCACGGGCTTCGACCTGTTGGTGCACGCCATCAAGGACTTTGACGTGGACGTGGTGCTGGTCATCGGCCAGGACAGACTCTACAGCCGCTTGCAGAGCACAATGACACGAGCGAACGCGAACGGAGTGGACAGGTCCATTGTGAAGCTGTCGCGATCGGGTGGAGTTGTCCCGCTCAACAGCAAACTGCGCTCTGCTGCGCGCATCAGCTGCATTCGGGAATACTTTTACGGCGCGCACTCGCTGAGTGTAGCGATCCCCACGCTGTCGCCCTGCATCAACGAGTTCTCGTTCGATGACGTTTCATTCTTCGCGATCAAAGGTGCGTGGGCATGTTTGTTGGCTTTGAAGATTTGATTGCGGTGGTTGTTGCTAACTTGGCTACTTGTATCACTTGCAATGGCGCGTTGTTGTGAGCAGACATGAAGGTGTCCGACGTAATGCTCCCGGTGGGCCAGGTGGAGACGCAGACCGATCGCCTGCGCGCAGTGCCCGTCGAGAAGACGGCTGACCTGGGGCACTCATTGGCAGCTGTGGCACACCCGCGGCACGGCCAAGACGCGTCCTCTTCGTCGTCAACAGACCTTTCGTGGCTTCTCAGCGCCCCTGCGGCAGGCTTCGTTTTCATGTACGTGTGGCGTAGTTGTCCTGCTGCAGCTCTTGCTAATCTTTTTGCTAATTATTTGTGCAACGTGCATACAGTAAGGAGGTTCGGGTGGCAGAACAGAAGCTGGTGCTGCTCGTACCGTCACCGGGCCCGCTGCCTTCACGCAACCTGTTGGTGGGCTCTATCAAATGGATGGAGTAGATTTTGACGCCAGTGTCGATCGGTAGCTACCACCCCGATAAAGTTAGTTTTAGTGAACGATTTCGATTTCTCTCCGCATTGTCACGTGCCATCATCTTCATACTACAGTACTAGTATCCTACTCGGACAGCAGTATATCCGAGTAGTAAATCTATAGAGAACGGCTTCAGTGCAGCTGACCAGCAATTGAACAATTGAACTCGCAGTCTCATCTAATCGCAACACGTGCGGACTTGTTGCCCACCACTCGCGCCCTAGACCGACTTAAAGGCCCCAGCCCTTGTCGGGTCGGTTCTGGCGGTACCATTGTCCACCGCCCACGTCGAGGGCACGTTCAAACTCTCCAGCACTGGCGACAATCTTCACAACATGCTTGTACAGCTCCACATTAGTGTCTTCGTCCAGCTTTCCGGTCATATCATCATACATCGTGACTGCTGCGCGCCAGTCTCCCTCGTGCTCGCATGACGAAATGGCCAACACGAGCAGTTCCGTACGAACAGCCATGGACATTGTGGTCGGCAACTCGCCGTAGATGGCAAGCACTGTCTCGTGATCCTGCAACTCCACGGCCGAGCGCATCGTCAAGACGTAGATTGCGTCCGTTGGGTAATGGAGCAGCGGGTTCTGCCCTTTAAAGGAAGCCTCGCGAGTGTCCAGGTACAGGTCAAACATCGCCAGCACATCGGAGTGCCGGTTGTTCTTCGCCAGGTACTTCATGAGTACGGTGAACGAGAAAGTGGACACCAAGCCGTCCACCTCCATCATCTTGTGCAGATAAGCCGACGCAGCGGTGTACTTGTCAGCAGCGAGGAACACTTCCAGCATATGGTGGTGCGTAATCGATGATAGTGGCTGTCCACGGTCAGCGAACTCAGCCAGGAGCGCCACCGCCGTCTTGTCGTCCTTTAGACCTTCACACGCGCGAATCAAGAAATTGAGAGCCTTGGAGCTTTTGGCGCGACGGCAGCAGAGCTTGTCCTTCTGCCACAAGTCCACGATGGCCTTGTAGTCCTTTGCAGCGTAGTAAACAGTCATGAGAGTCTCATAGTGTGCGCGATCGAGGGTAACACGCTGCTTATCCCCCCAAGACCGAGCCGAGCCTGCCTGCTTTCCTTGCGTTGCCTGTGACCAGTAGTGCTTGGCCATTTCCACGTCACCATTCAACGCACATCCCTCCAGCAGTATATTCAGCGTGTACGCATCCCACGTCAGGCCAGCTTTACTCATGAGTGACAAGATGAAGGGAATTATGTTCACCTCCCGCGAGCGCACTGCAGCAAGTAGCAGCGAATTGAACGTGACCATATCGGGCGTAATGGTAGAATCCCCCTGCATGTTCTCGAAGACTTGCAGCGCCTCATCCATGTTGCAAGAATTGGCAAATGCCGATATCATGCAGTTGAAGGAGTATGTCGAGGGCGTAGCGTGGTGCTCGACCAGTTTAAAGATGCGACGAAGTTGTGTCAAGTCAGAGGTCCGTGCACAGGAGCTGAGCGCGGCGTTGCAGACATTATCACCCGGGTAGACACCGTCCTCGAGCAACAACTCGAAGAGTCGGGAAGCGTAGTAGTGCTGACGGTTGCGCGAGCACGAGACAATCGCGCACGTGAACACCTCTGTCTTGTACGCGTCGTCCGAGTACGGAATGGAGTTCACCAGCTCTTGGATTTCCTCCCAGCGCTCCATCCGCGCATACGCCAGAATAGATGCGCCGTACGTGCGTGCATTTGGCTTCACGCCAGCCGAGATCATGTCGTTCAGAATGTTCAGAGCTATCGGAACGTCACACTTGCCGCCGCGGGCGCAGGCGTGGATGGCGCTGGTAAAAGTGACGACATCGGGCACCATGTTGAAGTGGTTGGTGATCTCCAGCACCCCCAGTGCCACCTGCGCATTGCCCAACCTGGCGCTTGCCGCTGCAACGCGGTTGAGGCGGTCGCGGTTGGGTTCCTTGATCTGATTGCGCAGCACTTCCAGCGCCGTCTCGCTGCGCTTCATCTTGATGAGCGTACACACGATCATCACGAGCTCCTGGTCTGACCAGTTGCTGTTCAGGATTGGGAACTCGTCCATATACTGCAAAGATCAACACAACACAAGTGTTGTCAGTCACTCAGCATCACCACCACCACCGTCAACAGACGCTCAATTGTTGGCTCTATCTCTCTCATTGCTGCTGTACGCACCTTGCGCAGCACCGACGAGACCTTGTTGGAGCCCATCTCCTCTGTGAGAAGCATGTGGAAGGACACGCGGTCCATGTCCGCCCACCACTTGCTCCTGCACGTCTTCCGGCGGTGCTTGTCCTTCTTGGACGTCGCCCGCTTCCACGCAGCGGGCCCGGAGATGTCGGCGAGCGCCGTCTGTCTGTCCGACACCGAGCGCACGCTCATGAGGTTGAAGCCCTTGCTGCTGGTCGTGGTCTTGCCCAGCTGCTGCTGCTGCTCTGCGTCAACGTCTTCCGCCGCGTCGCTGGTGCTGACCGCCAGAGTGGACGCGAAGCTGCGCGTCAGCAGCCGTGGGGGCGGACGCGACTGCCATCGAGCTGCCACGTGCCACAGCGAGCGACGCGCTTGCATCGTCGGGTTCATCGCCGCCACCTACGCAGAGCGCGCCTCACCAGAATGTGGGGCCGACGAGGATCGACCAGGACTTTTCCGAGGTGACGGCCTCGCGTGTCTTTGTGGCGCGATGTGAAACGTTTGTGTCACAACTTGGTGTAGTCTACTCCATTATGTGACGATAGCCGCTGATGGTAAAGTTTACCGCCGCCGCCATCCAAACTCCAGCCTCCATCACTTGGGCGGCATGTCGACGGGCGCTTCCGTGCGCATGCGGACGCCTCGCGAGCTGGTCGCCGCCTGCATGGACCACATCGCGCTGGAAGGCATCGCCGGGGTCTCCGTCGCGCGCTTGTTCTCCAGTATCGAGCCGTCCAACGACGTGCACGTGCGCCGCCAAGTATGGCGTCTGCTGCGATCGAGTCACGGCGTCTTGCGCTTCTTCCGAGCGTCCAGTCCGACCCAAAGCAAGAAGAGACATCGATCAGGACCCAGCGACAATGATGAGAATTTGGTGGAAGTGAAGCGGGAGATGCTGGAAGCGGCTGGAGCCTTCGCACAGGACGACAGGATGGCGGTGACGACCGAGGAGCTAGCGCTGCTCACGTACGAGGTGGCGACGGCTGATCTGCAGCAGCAGCAGGACAAGCAGGTGGTGATGGTGGTGGCGTGCGAGGAGCTGCGGCATCGAGCGCTCAATATCCCGGTGAAGGCCATCGCCGCAGACCTCGGAGACGTCCATCACCGCATTCTCGAAGCCGTGGGCCACGCTCGAGTGCAGGGAGTCACAGTGACGACGCTGACCAATTTACTGAGGGGCGGAACTGTCAAGAGGCTGCACAACTATCTCGACACGCTGATCTCGTATGGTTTGGTGGTCAAGCGGATGATGATCGTGGCGCGCCCAGTGATGCGACGACTGAACATCATCCACTTGCCGCGGTTTGCAGCCGAGTTTAAGCCGCAGATGTTTGACGAGTCGGCAGATTTTGAGTCGGACGATCAGAGCAAGAGGATTTTGTGTGCAGCAGCGGAAACGTATTTGAAGGGACTGCCGACACACTCGTCGGTGCTGTCAGATCTCGGACGGGACCTTATCTTGCACAAGCGGCACCTGGAGGTGCTGCGCTCGCATATTATGCAGGAGTGTAAGGCGGACGAGAACTTCCCGTTGGAGTTGTTTCAGGCAGTACTGCAGCCGTCGCGACGCACCAGTCTCGAACCAAAGATTTTAAATTGCGTGCGATATAAGCCGCCTAACACCCGAAGGAACTCGGCTTATCGTCGAGGTATTGTCTTGGAGCTCGGGTTGCTTCGCCAGATCTATGGGATTATTGAAGACAGTGCGGAGAACGGTGCCACAATTATCGACTTGCGTAACCAAATTGTGCTTCCTGGGAGCAAGTTGCCGTACAAGCTAGTGAGCGTGCTGGCGGGGATGTACAGCTTGAAAGCCGAGTCGATCATCCTGGGAAAGAATAAAGCTTTCCGACTCTACCTTGACTCGATGGCACCTAGCAGCAGCAACAAGGCCCTGCCATCAGCAGACATAGCAGACAGCGCCTTGTCACTATCGACCCAGTCGACAGAAGTTGCCAAAGCGGACGAAGAAACAGTTACTGGAGTGAAGGTAGAACGAGCATACACTGTTCGAGCCAATAAGGCACTAAAAGTGGCGCTTGGCGGAACGGAAGTTGATGGCACAAGTGCGCGACGTCGTGAGCACGTCTTGGAACGGCTCGAGGACGAAAAGATTATCAGTCTGTCGTCGCTGTGTGCCAGCGTATTCAGCATGGAGAAGCAGCGCGCGGAGATGAATGTGCTGTCACATTCGTCCAACACAGGTGGCGAGCCCACTGTCCACAACAATGGGAACAGTTTGATGTCTCCTGCTGCCGTGGGGAAGGTGGACACTCGGTCAATTTTTCGCATTGCAACAGAACTGGAAAGCGTGAAAAAATTACGACTATTGCAACTCCCATTGCCTGCTCGTAATGTTTCAACTAAATTTCGCGCGCTTCGTTGTGTTGTTGCTCCGGGGTACGAGCACAACGATGTATTTATTCAGGGATTTGTGAAGAACTACTGTCGCGATGAGCGTTTGCGGCGCATCCACCGAAATGCTGATAAGGGCCAAGTGGTTCGTTTTCACACTATTGGAAGCGATAATAACGATGAGGTGGAGCATGGATCCGCTCGAAAGAGGCAGCGAGCCAATTCGGGGATATCTAACACAAACGCTGACGAGTCCAAGGATTTAATTTCTGATTCAGATGGTTTATCGGAGAGCAGGGATGCTGGTTTTCAAACAATTCGTCACGCTTCTGACATCGAAGCAGAGGTCAGCGACCCAGCTTCGCCTGAAATTAGTTACAAAATTCGGCGTTTTGTGAGCCAGCAGAAATCGAGGGTTCACAACCAGCAGTTTAGGAAGCTCGGGTTTGCGTACGGCGTTATGTATCGATGTAAAGCTCTGCATCGGTTTTTGTGGAATGCTTTGCATGAGAACGGATCAAGCCTTCAGCTCCCGGGTGATGATAACGATGCATCCATTCAAGACCTGAATACTGAAGGAGATAGTGAATGTTCTGTTGGCAGTCAGAAGCAACAGCAAGCGCCCTTGCCAGGAATTGTGTTTTCTCGCGAATCAGTTTTGCACTCAATGCCCGTGCATTTGTACATTCAAATTTTCTCGGGTGGGGGGATTTTGACAGGCGCTGAGTTTGCTATCGTTGAGGAGGCTATTGCGCACCAGCGCACGTTCGATGCAATTTCAGAGGCACTTCGCGAAAAGATCTGGAGTCATGAGTCTCAGCGTACGGCAAAAGTTCTGGGTACTCTGGCAGATCTGGGGCTAGTACTACCACACAACATCGGAATGAAACACCTGGTTAAGATCCTTCGAGCAGGGTACACTGATGGACGCGACGGTGTGCTTTCCCGCGCGCTGAAGGATAATGCACTCGGCGGGCTATTTCGCTTTAACCAGCAGGTCAGAATTGCCTTAGATGACAGTGGCAGCGACGAACGCTCTTTCTCCCCTGGTGACGTTCAGCCTGGTACAGAACGCCGTGGTGTGAACGAATTCGATTCAATTCGCGTTGTCGGCTTCACGGAGAAGACGTACAGCTTTGCAAATTCGCTACCGTTGCGATTTTCGTTCGAGTCGGGATGCGATGTTGATCGCTACTGGGAGGCTCTCGAATGTCTATGTCTTGAACAGATGTCAATGGAACTGGAAAATCCACGGAAAAGTGAACCTGCCGTGTGTGGGGTACCTAAGCCAGTTAAGACGCGTGCTCGACGAATGCTTCGTATTCTCGCTTGGATACCGAAATCACGGAAGCCTGCACCCAAGCACAAGCGTGAGGATGGTGGTGACGCCGCTCATTTTACGAGCAGTGGCATTGTATCTACCAATGTCCGACCTCGTAAAAAACGACGGCTGGCTCAACATGGTGACGAAGGGAGTAATGGCCATGATGGAGTCAAAAGAAGGCATAGGAAGAAACATGGGAACAGCTTGGACGATGAAGATCAGTCAAAGTCGGGAGTACTCACCTGGACAGACGAGCATGAACAGCTCTTGATGGATTACTTCATTGACAGCAGCAAGAGTCGGTGGAGAGTAACCATTCCTCAAGGTTTGCAGCGTGAGAAAGAGCAAGTCGCTTTCCGAAATCACACGATTTCACGAACAGGTTTCGGTCTTGTGGCTATCACTCGGAAACTAGGCAAACGGAAGATTGACGTGAAGAAGCGACTAAAGGAAAAACTGATGGAGCCTGTCGTGAAACTGTTGTTTGAAAACGCGAAGCGAGAAGCGCAACTTGCTCATAACCCCGGCGGGTTATTTGATGAGGAAGTCGCGATTCAAGGATCAACTAGGCTCACAGCACTCTTTCGACGCGCCGTGATGATGATCGTGTCACCACGAGAAGAGTATCACCCACTCGTCGCTGAGGAATTGATCTCGTTCTGGACCCCACACGAGATCCGACTGGTTTGGCGATATCTCTGGCTAAAAAACTGGATCGTCCGCGCGTCCGAAAAGGAGCGGGGTCGAGGTTACTCCACCAGCCAGCGACTACAGGACTCACTCAAGGTGACCACATTGTCGTACCCTTTGCTGCTCTTTCAGCAGGCTGCAGAGCAGGAGAGTATGGTCAACTCCACACTGGAGGAAATTACAGCTGACTCCAACGAAGCAAGGCATCGTGATGAATCTCATAATAGTGATCAACTCTTCGAAGATGATTTTCCGACGAATGCCACGCCCGGTCAGTGTGCTCTCGAATTAAGCTGTCAAGTGCTCGGTACGTGCTCGCTTACAGCAGTTCACTCCTCGGTTCCCGATACAGACACAGGGACGGAAGATGCGCTAGCAAAGCAGCAGACAAACGGCAAGAGACTACCTAGCTCCACTAGAAGAGAAAGCCTCCTGACTTGCAAGAGCCTGAAGGATAGGTCTGGCTTCGCTGCACACTTGGCCAACAAGGTTCATGCCGCGAAGGCGTCGGATTTTATTGACAGTTGGCGAGTGGAGACCAAGATGCACGCAGTGACTATCGAGGATACGGATCTGTTAAGCGCCTGTGAGGCGTTTTCTCTGGAGGAGATCGATGACAGCAGTAGCCTGGAGGCAGTCGCGTTCCGCCCATTTCGACATTGCAAGGCATCTGAGAAAACACTGGGGCAGGCAGTAGTTAGTCACGTTTGTGAAAGCGGTGAGGAGGGGCTGACGTTGTCAGCTCTGATGGAAGAGCTGCGCTCAAACATGGATGATGAGCTTCACGCTGCGTTGCAAACGCGTGTGGCGCGCTGCCTGAAGTCGCTTGTTGATCAGGGTGTGCTCATTTGTGTTAACGCGTACTACGATCAGCGCTACATTGTCAAGGAGCATGGAGACGTGTGGCTGCTGCGGCCGTTCTCACTGGTTCCGAGCACCAGCTCATCGTCCACGCCCCAGGTTGTCTTCGAAGGTGAGAAGGACACGCTGTCTTTCCCGTGGCTGAAGATGGACGGTGGAACAAACTACAAGTTCTTGTTCGCGATCCAGCGCAAATTACTAGCGCTGATTATCCAGGCGCCGGGTATCACCGAAAAGCGCGCTCACACCAAGATGAACAAACTGCTGTCGCTGCAGGATATTCGCGAGGCTTTGTCGTTGCTTGTGGAGGAAGGGCTGGTATATGCTCGGGCGGTCACGCGTCCTGCTGTCCAAGCCACAAGTCTGTTCACACCGTCGGCGACACAGCCTTCGGCTCCTAAGGTCGTGAAGCTGGTGGGTAGTGTGCTGGCCTACGACCGCTCAGTGTTTAAAGTGTACTACTTCCCCCACGTTCAGTGCATCCAGCGATTCGGCAGCATCGTGCAAGACTACCAAAACGAAGTATTTCAGAACGACTGAGCTATGGTACAATAATCGTTCAACACGTACGCGGCTTATTTAACTGCTGACAGCGTCATTTGCCTTCGAGATGTCTTTGAAACATCAGTCTTCTTATTACTTAGGCAGCACGCGCCTCGATGTACTTCATGTAGAGGCAGTCTGAAATACCAGACACAAGGCGCGCCGCCCGCCTACAGCTTGGACGCAGAGCGCACCATCGTGGCCGAAATGATGCCGTGCGGCTCGTCCGTGGGCAGGAACACCTCGCCGTGCGGGTGGATGTTCTTGCAACCGAAGCGAGCGAGGTCAATGGGGTTGTTGTGGATGTTGGGCATCGCGATCTTGATGTCCTTCACGTACGGGCACCTCTCCAGCACCGCCTCGCCCATCTTGTACAGCGTGTACTGCACGGCAGGACTGGGTACCCCCACATCCGACGGACCCGCGAACGTCTCCAGCAGCACGTTCTTGACCTCCGCAGCTCTGGTGACGAAGTCTCCGCCGACGGCGACGGGCGTGTAGGTCCAAGTGGCTGTGACGCACGTGCTCACGAGGCGGTCGGGCACGTCCGGCAGCGTCGTGTAATCGTCGCGGAAGAAGTCGACGAATGAGCTCTGCGTGGTCTTGAGCACCTTGAGGCCGTCCACGCCACCCTGCACCGTCATCTCCGGGGCGCCGTACGTCGACTTGCGAGCCACCACACTGCGGAAAGGGTCAAAGCGTGACCATTAATTAGCATCGGTTGCAAGGGAAAAAATGCACGTGTAGCAGGTCACTCTGACAGAGAGAGAGAGCGATCGAGAGAGAGAGACGTACTAGGCGGTGGAGAAGCCGGGGCTGGCGCGGACGAAGGCGTGGTGGTGCGGACGCGTCTTGCCCTTGGAGTCGGGCACCACCAGACGCTCCCACGGCGTCTCGAACAGCTTCACCTTGGCTACACTAATCTGTTCAGAGCAACGGGTAGACCCATGGTGTTAGAACTCCATCCACCTACAATACTACCACATACTGGTCCAGCCACTTAATTGATTTTGAAGGGCAAGCGAGACGTACGATGTCCGGGTGCTTGGTGACGAAGTGCTTGGCCAGAATGACGCCAAAGTCCTCGAGCGAGGCGAACTCGTGCTTCTTGGCCAGCACCCACACCGTGTTCTTGACCGAGTCCGTGGGCAGCACGCGACCGTTGTCGCCGTCGTAGTAGGCGCTGGCGGCAGGTGCGCCCTCCAGCAGCACCTCCGCCTCCAGCTGGATCACCGAGTGCTTCTCGGGCGTGCGCGTCACCTTGAGCATGCGGACGCGGCCCTTGCCGTGCTCATGCTGCAGGAGTTTGACGACCATTGTTCGAGAGGGAGCTTAGGACGTGGGACGGCTTGGAGGTTTGGGCGCTGGAGGCCTGAGCTGCTTGGACGCTGGAGGCTTGAGCTGCTGGACGCAAATCGCGGAATGAGCTCGTTGAAGATGACTGGCCAGTCGGCGGCGCGCACGCATTCAGTGTTCAATCTCTCACTTAATGCAGTATGTTGAAGTGGAAATCCATCTTACATCCTTACATGATGACGCCGACGCACTCGACGTCACACCCAGCAACGTTGTGTGCTGGTGGTCTGCTTGGCGCCGCGCGCGTTGTTTTGCGCCGGGCATGTAGGCGATGCAGTTTGGCACCCACGCACACCCCGTCAGCTCCTGCGTCGTTGGCCAATAGAGCACTGGTGAGCTAGCATAGCGTGGCGGGGAGCGCGCTC
>LGSN01000088.1:0-78385 GCA_001314375.1 Phytophthora podocarpi
TTCTTGGGTTGGACACTTGCGGCGTAGACGACTCAATGCAGAAAACCATTCAGGAGCGGCCTTGCCCCTGTTTTGACTAGTTAGATAGCACACGTTAGAAATGTCCTCCCAAATTTCGCGACCCAGTTGCTGTACGGCATTATGTATTTTCGATAGCGAGGTGGACAGCGAATGCGGAATTACCAAGTCGAGCTGAGCTGGGGCACCGGTAAAGATCATATCACGCCCTCCGAAGGGTAAGTATCTGCACTTCGGCCAAATTTCTCTCATTCGTTGATCAATCCAATAAAGCATACCGCACGAAATAACGCTAAATTCGTCAATTATGACAAGGTGAACGTCCTGGTACTGATCTTGAAGTCGTTTTAGTGTTGTGGTCCCCGCTTTCAGATTCGCTAGCGGGCAATACGGAACTGAAAATGCACTGCGGGAAAACGATGTTAATTCTAACGCTGAGCAGATTGTCCGACCCTTGATATTAAAAGCAGCAGTACCCTGGTCAGCCTAATCCAGGACACGCATCGATGTTCGACGTGATGCCCAGTGCTCACCAAATACATTATGTAGATCCTTTACTATGTCTTTGATTAGCCAGCTTTTACCAGATCCCCTTCTTTGTATTATCATGTTCATCGGCTCACACACTATTCCCAATTGACGCCAGATAGCGTTTTCGCGACTGGATCATTGCCAGCGCAAACGTGCGAGTCATCCATAATAGCAGTTGCTGGATCCTCACTAGCACTTCCAATAGGGCACTTATAATGACTTCCCTGTCTTTCACCAACTGAAATCATATTTGTTTGGATGTAGCTTCTCAGTGAAGTTTTATCCATGGCTTTACATAGGTTTTGACAAATACGCGCGCTTTTTCAACATCCTCAGCAGTATATTTGTGCTAGGATATCCACAAAGTTTACGCACATTAGTTTGGCATTCGCCATCGGCGCCAGGGGTATATCTTCCTCATCTTGGGGTTCTACAAAAACATACTCTGATGTTGGCAAAACAGACATGACATGATGGGGTCTAGAATCCTTTAGAATACCAATATTTTGATGTCGTGAGATGATTAACTGTGATTCCTCTCTTATCTCGCTATTCAATTTTTTTCTTGCGCATATGCAAACAAGCGAATACAATCTTCGTCAGATTCAGGAAGATGGGATATCGATCGCCATGGTTTATGCAGAAATATCTCAGCAAAGCAAAATTGAGGATTCACTGAGACCGGGGTCATCCAAGGAGTTCCGCGGACAACATGGGGTGTTGAACAAGGTTTGACATATCCTTTCGAATCTATTATTTTCCAGTGTGTAGCGTTCGCTTTTGTTGATGCGTTGGTGTCGACTAAATCGTATTTCTCCACAAATGTAGCAAGCGTCATTTCGTCAAATGGAGGCTCGTGTGGACGCACCATATACGCAGCTTCCACCTCTTCAATTCGGATTTCTTCAGTATGCGGGCATCCCTTGTTTAGATTCCAATCCGATGCCTCAACTCTGTAATACCTCATACTGTGGCGCATAACCTTCACCCGCGTCATCTGTCTTGACTTGCCGTTCAAAGGCAGCTCTCGTAGGAGAATATAGTACGCTTCTCGGGCACTAACCTCTCGAATCGCCAGTGTAGCATTTGCGACGCGCTTAAGAATAGCATGATTAGGAGAATTTGGATCGCAGCATTTTACCGCAGCTGCAAATAACCTTTTATCAATCTAAGCGTATCAGGTTCCGCTGTGCTTACATACGCAGCGGTATATTCGGCCGCTACGCATGCATTGCCAATTAGCTGGATATCCATATTTGCACGCCAAATAGAAAGAAGGGATGGGGCGTAGTTTTAATTGTAGGTGACTCCCTTTTTAAGCCAGCAAAATGAGTTTTACTACATGCACTTTGCGCGTCCACATCTTAATTCGCTCGGTGTTGATCCCATTCAGAGCCGCACTTTGCCTTCTTCGGACGTTCAGGACAGTTTTAAGCGATGGCATTGCGCTTGTGAGTATCTTCCGAGCGCTGGGTACGGGCGGCTTGCTCAATTAATTCAACAGCTCCTAAAGTCATCTCGTGAACGTCTTTTGACCGCTTTCCACTGGTGAATGTGCATTTCCGTAAATTGCATATCTTTTTTTGCCGCTTTAGCTGTTCGCGCCCTAGTGGCTGGTTTCTTTGACTTCGTCGTTGTTCGCTACGAACAAATCCAGAATGACCTCCACCCGCCAAATCTTATACATTGTGCGCCATACCACTGAAGCATTATTGGAAATTTTCACGTTAACTATACGCAACGAACACACCAATTAAATGTCTGGTAGCTAATCACATTCCACCCTGCTAACGTTTATAGCGAACCTTCTAGTAGACCAGCCGCTCGTCTGAGCTCCGTGTTGTTTCCACAAGCGATCACGACTTCAACGCAGCTGCCAAAGAACTTCACCGTCGATAGCTACACATCCCGCTTATCATCTATAACAGCAAAACTGGCGTGTCACGCAGGGTTGGCCAATCCTGCTTTTCTGTATGCTGATATCATCAGGGTATGTCCATGCAGTCTCTCACGTCAGTGCACAACACCAGCTACAAGCTATCAAACCGTACCACCTTGCTTCTAAATTCGCACGACATCCTGTGAAACACACCGCCAAACAACCAGCGTGATTCTTCTACTTACTATGCATCGCATCTAAGACAAATTCTCGATATACATGCATTGGCAGCTCTGCGCATCCTGCGGGGTAGACAGACCGCCGTGGTGACCGCAACGCGCCTCATTTTATTATCTAGCAGCCAATCACATACGGTTTCCAGTCGTGCCACCCCGCTATCCACTACAGCGATCCATCTAGCAGTCCAGTCGCTCTTCTGAGCTCCGGGTTGCCTCCACAACTTGTGGCACAAGCGGCACGACTTCAACTTAGCTGCCGAAGTACTTCAACATCGATAGTTACATTCATTTTGTAGATACCAGTCTCATCTCATCTCAGACATGTACATGTACATGTAGTAGAAATTTTTGCTATTCTCGTAATGAATATAACTACGCTTATAAAAAAAAGATGAACCCTGCATCGACAAACACTGCCATGGCCTGTATCCTCAACAGAACGGTACGTAACACAAGCGTGGTCTTGCCTAAAGTACAACCAGCGGCATTAGTATCACCACTACAGGCTTCGTAACACTGTACAATTCAAACTGACATATCGCTTCCGTCAACCGAGTTACCGCCTATCGACAAACGACTTCGGCACGTATCCTCGTCAATCAGGAACGCGACACAAGCACGGCCGCACCTAAAGTATAGCCAATGGCGTTAGTATCACCACTTAATCTTTCATAACACTATACAATCCAAACCGACATACCTGTTTTTTCATCCGAGTTGCCGCGTAGCAAAATGTGATTTCGTCGCCACGCTTAATCTGCGATACTGCAAACAAACCGCAGCAAATCTCTCCGTTCACGTCCCAGCGCTCGAGCGTACAGTTCGGCGCGCAGCAGTGGTTGGCGAACCTAGCAAGTGATCCTTTCCTTGAAGCATCGATAATTTCACTGTCATTCAGCTAAACGCTGTAATAGTGCCTTGTGCCACACGGGTGCTTAGCAAGGAAAAGGCAGCACGTTTACGCTGACGCCCAAAATCATAGTTTAAACACGTACCTCGCACCGTCGATAGTATTCATCGCGTTTCATCACTTCCCCCGTGTATTCGACGATTAACTCATCCGCAACGAGCCCAATACCTTGTTCATTACACCGTTCTAGTGAAAGCAACACGGACGAACCCTGTTGAAATCTCTGGTTACTGCAGCCACCGTTTGTTGAGCAATGGTCCCTAACACACTTCACTTGCATCTTCCCCAAAACAAGTCGTTTAGTGTGCAAGTATGGACCTTCAGTCAACATGGAACTACTACCTACCGATCGATTCTCACAACCGTTTCCACAAGGCAGTCTCCCCGTATCCTGAGCCTTACACGCATACAGAGGCATATCGGCCTTTGCGCGTACCGTTAGCACCCGTGCAGTAATAATTAAAAGTTGCATTACGCACCTCGGCGAGCAATGTCACTGGGCGATAGCTAAAATTGTTGCTCGAAGCCGGCTCATATTCAGCGAAAGCTTAAGATGTTGGCCTCGTATCCAGCAGCTACAGACACAGCACATTCAGCTTTTGAGCACCATTCCCAAACAATGACTAGTTTGCAATACCAATATATACCAAGTTTCCAGCGAATCGAGCTCGCTTAAACCCTTCCGACTCACTTCTGCTCGCAAAGCTGTCTAAGATCAGCTGGACTGACCTCTTCTTCGGAATCTCGGGCAATCGTGGCTTAGTGAGATGTGTGACCTAGCTGCAAATGCAAGTTCGCTTGGTTCCCATCCCCCTGTGTTGAACTGCGTGCGGCTAACCTACCACACTTTTAGGAACATTCCTGCCACCATATATAAATACAACATGAAGACATTTCGTTAACCACGATATATATTTGCTTCGATGTTAGACAGATAGGTTTCGCATGCTAAAATGAAATGATAAAGGAAAATCAGCAACGACAGCTATGTAGGTTCACACATGCTAACCACGCCTATTGCCTCCACTACCCCTTAACCACTCGCTTGATTCGTTTTGGCACGACCTGCCAGTCTACCACGAATCGTGATCTGTTCCAGCGATTCAAGTCTTCGAACACTTAATTGGCTCACCTCAACACACCACTACTCCATCAACTCCTCCTTTTCCTCGTCGTCATTATCATCATTGTTGCTACGAGCAAGAAGCACCGGGTCAGTTCTGGCGCGCTTGACAGCCTCAAAGTCACCGTACTCTTTGATGAGCACCGGTTTGGTCGGACCCACAGACTGCACGCTCCCTTGCAGGACGTCGTGGTAGAATTTGAGCCCATGAATCTTCTTTAACTCGTAGATAGTCCTGACTTGAAAGCGAGGCCTGGCCACCGAGCGGATTTTCGGATCCTGAACAGTTATCTTCATCACACGAGAATCCATGCAAAAGACGTCCATCTTTGCCAGCTTCTGGCTGTACGCCTTCCAGTGCGGCTGCATAAAGCCATCGACAAGCGTAACGCGTGTGTCTCTGTTGTCCACCAGACGCTCCGCAGACACGACGCACATGATCGCCGTCAGGAACACCACTTGGATTGCCTCCACCGCATTGGCGAATTCGCGGAGTTCCTTCACCGACACGAACACATTCGCAGTCTCTTCATCGGCTTGGTCGCGCAGTTCAGCATCGATCTCCGCCATGAGCTCCGCCGCATCATTGTCGTTGCCAAGAATATCGTTTGGTATGGTGGCGGATGGGGTGGTGCTCCTTGAAGCTAAGTTGTTCGGAAGTGTTGGCTTCAGTGCCAGACGACAATTTGGATAATGGCGAGCCCTCGTCTGGTCGCTACTTAGATCCCGGGGAGTCCTTTGGTTCGCGATCACTTGAAAATGCCACCATCCTCGTAGTGATTGTTCGAGCTCATCTCCGATGTCTCTAATAGTATTAGCACAGCAACAAAACCTAGCAAAACCCCAACTTTGTTAATGCAGCGGCATAGGGTTTACGTTTTTTTTTCTCGCTATCATCCACCTTGCAGCGCCGGTGGCAATGTCGGTGATACAAATTTCAGCTCCTCGACCACTCAATTAACTTGCTCAGCGACATTCTGTCAGCAGCAAAGAAACAATCACCATATATACTAGCCCTACAACGCAGCTATCCAATGTACCAAATGTGAATACCAACCTACTAAAAACAGGAAGTATTGAGCCATAAATCAAGGCATACGCAACGCACTTCAATTTTAAAACTGAATATCACATCAAGTGTACTCGTAGTACCGCCCGTCCTGCGTCTTGCAATACTCGCCAGCATTTCGTATCGCCGCCCTCCTTCTACACCTAATCCTCCTCCTATCCTTACTCCTCGAGGTTGCCGTCTTCTACAAACTATCACCTCTAAACTTCCCGCAAGCGCCGACGTCGGCCCGCTACTTCACGTCAGATGACTGGGGTCTGCGTACTCGACCTCTGATGCAGGAGAGCGGGTGGTAGCAACTCCCGGTCGTCGAGCTCACCGTCGTGACCAGCGGCATCTCAAATCTAAGGTGACTACCAGGTGCGTGTTTGAGCTCCAAGTGCGCGGCGAGCGAGCGGCGAGCAGGACTTGCACACGACGCCCATGCAGATATTTTCTTCTTCTTGTAGCCAAACAGCATGAACATCTTGCCAGATTCATCACCGCGCTCGTGGATCCCGTGCCGACGAGCACCGCATGCCAGTGCCATGCTCAGTGACATTGAGAATGGAGCCAAGAGTCGCCACTACAGTTTTTACAGACACTNCCCCCCCCGTAACATCCTAATTCATAGAATAGAAGAGGCGGATTTCCCTATCCATAGAAATGGGCCCTCAGTATAGTGGCCTTTCACTATTGAAACGTCCCTTCATTCTGGAATTGAGCGGTCCGTTTGTGTACCCATGATAATGGGCAGAATGTTGTTAAACCCAAGTTCTTTTCCCCGTTTTTGGCCCCAATATACACAATTATAAATTGTCACCCTAACCCATTTTGAAACTTAATGTATTCACTTGGTAAAAAGGAAATAGGAGAGTAAATGAGAGATAAATCAGAGAGTAAGCGGATGGAAATTCCTTCCACCGTCCAGTGCAGACGACTACCAGCGGCGACAGCGAAGGGCAGCAGATAGCGGCAGCAGTACAACAAGAGACCAAGGAGCAGCGGACCAAGAAGACGAAGACCCAAGAGAACCAGCAAGGACGGACGACAGCGCGGACACAGAACCGGATACCGCCGAGCCGCTAGAAGACCGCGTGCACGAAGCGGCGCACAAGGAGGGACGACCAAGGCCAGGAATAGCAGACTACGAGGGACAAGCGGCGAGGCGACACCACGAAGCAATGAGCGGCTGAGGATGGCGCTGAGCAGTCNAAGTGCACCAGCGGCACGCAGAGCAGCAGCAGAGTGAAAGGGAGGTGCTTGGGGTGTGAGCAGAAGCGGTTATCAGCAGCCCCGCAGGTCGTCGGTATCAGCAGCCCGCGAGCAGGACACCAGCAGCCAAAGATAGGGTAGTCTAGCCCCCGGCGCAGTGTCCTGGCGGCCTAGGAGAAGACCCCCCCCCTATAATCGTGTTACTCTAGTGAGCGTAGGCTTCGTAAACGTTACACGCGTACGTCGCGTCGGGCCGTCCTTGATCACGGGGTGGTGACCGATGGCTGCAACCACTAACCGTCCAAATAGAGAACACACAATACACGCACGACGGACCGTCCGATGTAGTTCAGTCCTTGGGACTTCGCCCCAATTAATAGCGATAGCGACGGCCATGAGCACAAGTCCGACGGCGGGCATTACTGTTCGTTCGGTTTGGAGGTCGATGAAGTGCGTTTGTCTTGTTAAATTCAGCAATGACCCCAACCCATTAACGTCGCAAGGCTATGGCGGGAGACGAGAAATTTTCAAACAGCGTGATCAATTGGTCACGGTTGTTGAGAAATCATGCCGTCAAATAAAATGAAAAGTGACGTGATCCTAAAAACTGGTGGAACTCTTTATGTCAAAAATTTCGAGACGCAAGACAAGTGGAAATGCTCCACTTGTGTACATTTAACAAATGTTTCTCGCTAGACTCGATTGAGCCTCAACGCTAATGCTTTACCAAATAGGCATGGTGCCAATCTTGCCCGACTTCTTAGCCACCGTCTCTTCCTGCGTAGTCACCTTGGAACTGGTGCAAGCAGTATCATCCTCGACGATGTCCAGCTCTGGGTTCTCACAAGCAGCAATCTTCAGCTCGCACGGGTTCGAGTACTTGACGCCGTCGGAACCACAAACAGGTAACTCAACATCAGGGCAGCCTCGCGCGCATTTCGTGCTGGGCGTCGATCTTTCACTCTCGTCGCTGGCAGAGTCGTCGGCATCCTCCTCGCTAGCGGAGTCATCCCCAATGTCGATTTCACGCGAGGCCCAAATGACTTACCATAGATTCTCTTGTACTCGTCCAAGACGTTTTCCCTCTTACCCTTGCACTTTGCAGCCTCCATGGCGCACTTGTTCGAGTACGTCACGCCGTTTTCGTCAGTCACGGGCCTCATCACGGCAAGACACATAAAGGAGCAAGATGTATCGAGGTCGCTTGCTTCCGACGAATCGGCGGAGGATGAAGCCGAGTCCGACGTAGACTCACTGGAGAAATCTTTCTGCAGGACTGAATTGCCAGCGTGGACGGTGGTGACGGCGATGGCCGCCAGGACGAGGCCGACAGAAAACTTCATCTCGGTCGACGAACAGTGTGTGCTTCTTGTCTTTTGCAAATTGAGCAATGCGGTCTGTGCCTCTGGCCGGTAGCGTCACGCACGTCGCGCTCTTTAATTAATCAAGAAGTTTCGAGTCAGGGGAAAGACAACACCATCTGGGATTAATTTCGCGATGAGGATCACCGAGGAGGCTCAACCAAATGACTCTAAACTAGCGTAATGAACGCGAGAACACGTTTACTACTACTACCACTACTAAGCAAGTGACTAAAGTATGATGGCCGCCAACCTACTTTTACAGTATTACTTTTGACGCTATTCGTGCCGGTGTGCTTGTTCATGAAGTGTAAGGTTAGAATGGCACATGTATCTCGCTATCTCGCTCCATGTTCTATTACGTACCGGCAACCCAGTTTCATTAACGCTCTGACCAGCATGACCCGCTATACAGACTTTTTATTTATTTTTCTGGATATGCTTGGCTCATGTTGTCTACCGCGAAGCAATCTGCTCGTGATTTGTATCGTCTGGTCTCCCGCTTCGTGGTTGACTAAGGCGAGTCCACGCCTTGGTTTGTTTGCGACTTACAAAGTATCTTGAAAGCTATGCGTCCTCAGTGTCTGCTGTAGCACTTTACCAACGACGACCGCCAGCATCACCGCCACGGCGATCATCCCAACGCGAGCTCTGGCGAGGACGACCGCCGCTTCCCGAGTAAGGCGCGCTCGAACGCTGAGCGAATGGCCCGCTGCTGCTTTCGTTGCGGTGGTATGAAGCGGGGCGGGAAGGATTCTGGGTCGGAGCGACAAGCGCCTTCATCTTGAAAAATTGCAGCGCCTGTGACAGCGTCGGCAGGATGGACGACTCAATACGCCCAAAAAACCGGTAGCCTCCCGACTTGACCTCCAAGTGGCAACTGCGGGGCGTTTCGCGTGCAATATACGTGATTGAGAAACAGCCCGGGAACTTGCTATACACGTGAAGGGCGTACGGAATGCGCGACGGGTGTTCCTTCTTCTGCTTGATCAAGTCCTCCTCAACGCTTTCCTTCACGGCGTTCTTAAAGTACTTGTAACGCACCACATCGTCCACCAAACTGTTCATGGGGTCCACGAAACGAGCAATCAGCTCGTCGATGTTCTCGTACTTCTCCTCCTTGACAATCAACGTCTGGCCAATGCGGGCTTCCGATGGCTTGTCTTTCTCTTGGATATCAAAGTGACGGTACACACCATCCAGCATCTTCCACGTTAGCGTAAGATGATCAGAGCCCAAGGTACTGGGTCGAATAACCACTTCACCAACGGGTTGCTCTCGCAGATACTGCATAGCTGTTTGGCAGTTAATGTTGCGGAACAACGGGTGTGCAATCTGCCGCTTTTTACGCCTTGGCGGATGACTGCCTGGTACACGAGTGGCCTGAGTAAACGTCGTCGCCTTGTCTTCCTCGACAGGGGGTTCGTTCAGTAGACGGTCAACGCGCTCCATACTATCGGTCTCAACTAACTTCCCGTTCGTGTATCGCGGGAACCGCTCTGGATAGAAGCACATCGACATATCGATCAGCGAGCGCCGGTTGCAACCAAGTTGCAGCTCGTAGCGCCCTTCACGATCCGCCTGGATCACCAGAATCTTGGCGTTAACCGTAATTCCCTTCGGGAAACTCTGAGGGCGCGCATCTATCAAATAATCCGGCAGTCGTTCGCGATGCAAACTGGAACGCATACCACTCTGCAAACGAACACGAACAAATTCGTCACCTGACATGTGCAGCAGCGTAGCAGGCACGATCATTCCGACACGCAATGTCTCCCTCGTTTCGCCGTTGAGCAGGAAGAAAAGGTCTTCATCCTTCGGTACCTGGTACTTTGCACGCTTGTCAAAGTAAGGGTATCGCAGCTCTCGCTTTATGTACTCAAGCGTCAGCAACTTCGGGCCCTTCTTTTGAAGCTCTAGACGGCCAGCGTATGCAGACAGATCCAGCTCGGACAGCACATCTTGAATCTCTGCATCACCAAGCCTAGTGTTAGGAGGAGCATTTCGACTTCGGATCGCAGACGCTGACTGGTACATCGTGTCTTCCACTGCGTACGAATAGTGGTTCGGATCGTACATATCGATGGTCGAATTATTGTTGGCATCACCACAAATTTTCACCGCCATGTAATAACTTTCCGGGTGAATACGCGTGTCATCCAACGGATTCAGAGGAGCTTCACGCAACGCATCACGCTCACGAATCCGGATGAAACCAGCACAGTTGCGGTATACAATCTTTCCAACGAATCCCTTCGACAGCAACTCCTGACGTCGCTCGACATAATTCTTTGCCCGAACCTTATCCAGTACAGACGCTGCCTTGACAGGGCCCAAGCCACAAATGAATTGCAGCTGATACGATGTGTGCTTGTGATTGGCTAGTAGGTTGATGTCAATGCCGTACTTGTTAATCACTTGAACGAATACCCGATCATACTCCTTCAAGAGAAGGTCCTTCACGAGGGAGTGCTGCATCATGTGAACGTTCAAGAACAGCAGTTCGCGGCCGCGACTTGGTTCATTCAGTGCAACATTTCCCCACATCGCACAGAGCTCGGACGCAGGATTCCTGAGGTAGCGTCCGAGACCAATCGCAGCACGCACATACTCAGATTCCTCGGGGAATTCCTGATCTGCGCGTTTAGAGCGGCTGAACATGTTCGGGACATCATCTTTCAGAAAAACAATGTCCAGGAAGTCGTGGCCATCCCCGTTTCCAAAGCGAGAAGCATCGTCTCGACCCAGCAAGCGACGAACCTCATCAACCACGCCACCCATGTCCATACACTTCATACCGGCCGAAACATTTATGACCACGACATGCGTTTGAGAGTATTCTGTCAAGAACTTCAGCAACGTAGCAGATAGCTTCTGGATGTTATTCACATCTCGCTTGCAGTATCCCTCTGTCTTGTCCACCATTTCTCCGTTCACATCTAGAGCCACGATGTGTGCAATCGAGTCCATACTGCTCTCAACCCAGATCGACACAATGAATGGATCCACGCCATCGGCCGGCTCATACGGACGGACAGTCAGCCGTTCTCGTAGCGCATTCCCGCACATTTTCACAACCACATCGCGAGAAGCCACCGTCAAATCACGTTTCAGCTCGTTTTCAAACGACAAAATCATGAAATTGTTGATCGCCTCCTGAAGAACAAGGTGGCGTTGGCTCTGCCACTCCTCGTCTGAGTCGTTGCTTGGCGACAGATAGATTGGTTCCAGTGGGTCCATCAAGTCCTGGGCCTTTTCATTAATGATAGTGGTCTTCAACAGCCCTTCCTTTTCACCTCGAGCGATCTTCAGCCACAGATCGCCTGCCTCCAACACCTCGAGAACCGGCATCTTCTCAATATACTGCAGGCCGTGGCAGTAGTGGAACTCGTCAATTTCTTCGCGGCCCTTGGCAGTTGCCTCCGTGCTCAAAACAGCGTTCTGGCGATATAGCTCACGAATACACTTTTGGATGTTGGGCTCTGCTGCAACTTTACTGGCGGCAATGTGGCGGGCACCTTTCATCACGTCATCCACGGTCGGGAACTCCTTCGTCGTGTACTTCTGAGCCAGAACACCAGGACTCTCTTCTGGAGTCGGAACCTCACGAGTTGAGTCTTCGTGCTCCACGCCAGCCACGATGCCACCAAGCACGGATGCATTCATCGTAAACGCCAGTGATACTGGTCGCAATCCTGCCTTTGTGCAGATCTGATAGAATGTGCGACGAACTGGACGACGATACTTGTGATCAGTGCTTTCCTTGTCCTGACCGCTTGATTCTTGTGCATCCAGAGCAAAGAACTCTGACAAATCCTTGTATGTCTTCTCATCAGGTGTGGTAAATAGCTGCTCGTAGCACTTGCGCACGAAAGCCGACTCCTTCGCATTTGAGGAGTCGACCACCCGCTGGATACCACTCTGGAAAGATCTCCGCTTGCGCTCCAACTTGTCCCATTTAATATCGAGGTCAAGAATTTCATACAGGTTTTCCGTATGCAGACCCACGACTTTCCAGTACTCCTTGCAGTAACGCTGGACAAACGCCGGTTCGAGCTTCTCATCATGGTAGAAGCGCAAGACGGTATCAATCGCCGACACAATCTCGCCACGCGACGCAGCAGAGTTGCGCTGATTTCTTCGCTCAAGGTTCTTGATGATAAAGTCACTGATCCACTCTGACTCCTCGGCGCGGTCCTCTGCATCCGGGAACTCGCGAGTTTTGTAGATATACTGGTATCGCTCCGGCAAATCGTTGTCGCGCACAGTGATGACGTCCGAGGTCATCATGTGCTCCTTCAGCACACTAGGCTCGAACTTCTCCAGCAAGATAGCCTTCTTCGATTTCGCAGGCATTTCCTCCGGGATCTTACCGCTCGTAGCCTCCAAAAATCCGTCCATGTCTCCGAAAAGCTCCTCAGCTTCTCCCATCTGGTACACGGACGGTCCTTGCATGGACGCCGGGATAGGTTCCTGTTTCCTGCGTCGACGTGGGCCTTCACGTCCTTCCTCATCGTCATCCACGATAAACTCGTCAATGTCGTCACTTTCGTACTCGTCGTTGCCGAGATAGTTGTTCGCGCGTTGCGGCGCCGAGTCTTCCTCCTCCTCGTCCGAGTCGCCAAACATGCGGTAGCTCAGCTCCCGCGACATGAGTCCAGAGTCATCCTCGCTCTTGACCTTGCGGGACGAGCGCCCCATGTCTTCATCTTCGCTCTCATTGTGCGTTGGACCTGTATCCATGCCCATATTTTCGCGCACGAGCAGGAGATCCTCGTCGTCGATCTCCTCCACCTTTTGTTTCAGACGCTTGAGCTTTTTCTCTTTCTTGCGTCGGCGACGACGATGGCGAGCTGATGGTATCCAATCGACACAGTGGATTGGGAAGTGAGTCTCTCTCTCTACAGCCAAGTTGACAGCCAAGTAGACAGCCAGCAGCCGCCTACAGTGGACAGCAGCTAGCTACAGTAGTTGCTTACCCGTCTCGCCCGCGTCGGAGCCCTCGTCGTCCTCGTCGTCCACCACGAAGCCGTCGTTCTCGTACTCGTTGCGGTCTTCTCCCTCGTCCTCCTCGTCGTCGTCCTCGTTGTCCGAGTCGGCGCCGCCGCCACCTTCTCCATCGTCGCTCTCGGACGCCATGTCGTCGATGAACGAGGACTTGGACTTCTGCTCGCAATAGGAATAATGGTAGTGAGCATTCTAATACAAAGAGAAGGAAAGGAACTAACTGCCGCACCTTGTCGTCGTCCTCGTCGCTCACGGATCTCTTAGCCTGTTTGCTCTTGCTCTTGCTTTTGCTCTTGCTGCCGTTGAGCTTGCGCTTCTTGCCGCCTTTCTCCTCTTTCACGGCGTCCGAGTCTGAGTCGGACACGGTGGGGGACCCGGCCCCGAACATTTCATCTACCACAATGAAACCCCCGAGTTAGCATACACAGACAGAGAGAGGGGGATGGATGGAGGAGAAACTGGAGGCTCACCGTCTGACGTGGTCATGGTGAGCAACTCGAGCTGATGCTGCTGCTGCTACTGCGTCTGCGTCTGTGTCTGTGCGCTGCACCGCGTCTTCGCGATCCTTCCGTGGCTCCCTGGCTTCCACCCAAAGACGCGCCGCCCGGTACGTTAGTTTCCCCTTTTACGAGGAGGGGGTATATTTCAAAAACAAATCTAATTCGCTAAAAACAGTTTGGCTTAGTTTGATGTGCGCCACGTAAATTCGAGAACAACTCGGTTGTTAAAACATGTTTTTACTTGAGCTTTTAAACATTTTACTCGCGTTTCTAAAACATGTCTGTAAGGTAGTTCATGTAAGCTTAGTTTGTCGAGGAAGTCTCCTCGTGTCGATCGACATCGCGGCATTCGTGACACGACCGCAACGGAACCTCAACTCAGCTGAAAGCAGTAGCAAGCGCATTCATCGAGCGGCCTTCCAATCAAGATGAATTGTCGAAATTGAGGCGCCAAAAATAAAGATTCGCGGCTTTTCATCGATTTCCTTACTACAGAAGACGCAAGAGATATGCTACCCATGCTTAACAAGTCCAGCAGCAGTATGCGGTGCTGTCTCCTCGCGGTACTGTCTGTGTGGCTGGCCTGGACAATCGACGCCCAGAGCGCGTCGCCGAAGCTCGTGTGGTGCGCGAGTCCGCTCACTCCTGCGTCGCTGGAGTCGCCGACCGACGCGTGGGTGGACGTCCCGGACACAAGCGTCGCCGTGGAGCTGCTGAACCAGGCGACAGTGCTGATCTCGTACGACGTGTCGGTCTCGCACGTCTCGGACGCGCAACCTGAAGGCAACGTGCAGAGCGCAGCAGTGAGTGAACTGTCCTTCCGCGTGGCGGTGGACGGCTCTTCCTATCGCCAATCAGCGACGACAGTGGACGACCGAGAGCCGGTAGTAGCAGTAGCAAGCGGGTACTTAGTCCTCGAAATCCCGCGTGGACATCACGACGTGAAGCTGCAATGGAGGAAGCGCGGGACGCACGTGCTCAAGTGGGCGGTGGCAAGCGACATCCTGGACGGGTTCGCAGGCGGAAGGAGTCTCACCGTGTCGGCCCTGCACCGCTTCATCTGGCACACTCAACCTCTCACTGCAGTCTCTCTGCTGTCTGTGAACAAGTGGGAAGCGGTGCCCAGCATGGCTGTGAATTTTCGCTTGTCAGAGACAGCGACGATGCGGTTCTTCTACCAGTTGCCTGTACGACCCGAACTGGTTCAATACTCTCGTGGTTCGTTTTTAACTCCCTGTGTTTGTTTTGATTTAGACCATGGTGTGGTTACTGACTGTGTACTGTGAATTAATGACTGGGAACAGATACGGCAGCATACGATGAAATCGAGACGGTGCTCGAGATAAATGGACTCCGCTATCGAGAGACGGGCTCGTACGGAATTGTGGAGGGGGCCAAAAAGTCGACAGTGCAGCTTCAGGGAAGCATTATCATGGATCTCGTTCCAGGTGAATATAGTGCTGTGCTGTATTGGAAGGCACTTCGAGGCTCGAGTCGTCCGTGGTATTCGTCTCCTAATGCACTGGATGGGTTTGCTATGGGGCGAGTGCTGGCGGTGGTAGGCGAATGGAACATGAACTCGATGTCTGTGTACCATTTGGAACAATTTAAACAGACTTCAGTTGGGGAGTGGTCGGACGTTGGAGACTCTGTGCTTCAGTTTACGCTGCCGAAGGCAACCCAAGTCTCGCTGAGCTACAATTTGCCACTCTCACAGAGCGACAATCCTCAGTTTAGTAGCTGGACAGGAGAATTATGGGATCGCGTGCAAACTCGGCTGGTGATTGATGGGATCGCGTACCGGCATATGTCATCTCTGGTAGACGGAAGTGTTCGTGGAATCAAAAATGCAAGGGCGAGCATGGTGATGCCACTCGCTGGTGGTAGCCATACAGCCAGATTGCAGTGGAAAAATGTTGATGGAAGCCAATGGCGTGCAGTATCATTTATTACGGACCAAGCTTCCTCGTACGCGTCCGTATTTATTAGCGTGAACACTTGGAACAACGACCCAAAGATTGTCGCGCCTACTCTCGTTGTCGGTGAGGAAGATAAGACCATGGAAATCGTAGATATTTCTATTCGTGATACGGATAGTGAGATGGCGCTCGACTATGAGGTGACCGTCACTATGTCAGTAAAAAATGGTGTGTTGTCGCTTGACTCAACGCCAGGAATCACCTTCGGATCAGGAAGCGGAGATCGCAACGAGTACTTGTTGTTCAGCGGAACACTTAGTAGCGTAAACGCATTTTTAGCCCGCGTGTGGTATCGAAGTTACCTGAATTGGTACGGTGACGATGAACTCCATGTAAAGGTAGTTGATCAAGGTGTGACTGGATTCACGGCTGCCACAACGGACGAAATCTATACACTGATACGTATAGCGTCTGTTAATGATCCACCGCAACTGATTGTACCAAGTACCCAATTTATGCTTGAAGACCAGCAAATTAGCATATTTGGCGTCCGAGTGTATGACGTTGATCCTGCTTTTGCTCATAGCAATTCAACTTTTGAGATGCAACTATTTGTGATAAGTGGTGTTATCACTCTTGGTTCCACCAGCGGAGTCGAAATCATCGAGGGAGATGGAGTCGCAGATCAGTTTCTTCGTTTCCGAGGTGATCTACGCACGATCAATTCTGCATTATTCGAGATTAAATATCGACCCGATAAAAATTTCAACTCACAGCAGCACCTGGAGCGACTGGGAATACGTGTGCGAGATTTTAACTACCTGGATGGCACTGTCACAGATGCTTTTAAGAGCATTTCAATTGAGGTTCAAAGCTCTAACGATCCAGTTTTGATTGTGCCGCTAGAATTATCTACAGTAACAATTCGCGGATATGCGGTCAGTCTGCTTGGTGGAACTAGGGGCAACAACTTCGTGTATGCCCAGTTGCTGACAATGACACCTATCGGAGAAATTCATCTTTCAGCATCGAGCAGCGCGTTTCCAGCTGGTGTGACAAAGCACCCGACCGGTGACAAAGCCTCAAACTGGATTAATTTGAGTGGTCCCGTAGACGACGTCAGTGATATCCTTCAGTCTGTTGTATTCGTTCGAGCACCTACGTTTTACGGGTACGAGGTCATTTTTATCCGGTTAAGCGCTGCACCAGAATTTTTGATCATGGAAGAGTCGACGATTCAGCTGAATTTGCACAACAACAGCTCAACCGAGCTTTGGTCGATCACTAATGTATCTCCACCTCGCGGGAAATATGAAGGCGGAACTACTGTATCAGTGACTGGACAAGGCTTCCGGAGATGGCCAGATGAAGCACTATGGTGTCGATTTGGCCGGAGCCCGCTTGTGTTAGCTTCAGTGAAATCTGATACATTTCTGAGTTGTGTGTCACCTCCAGCGAGCGCTGAAGTTCCCAAGCGAACGTTCGTCATGGTGACCAACGGGAACGACTTTTTCTCAAATCCTATTCCGTATCTATACGAGGAAAGTTGGACCGTCACCTCTGCTTCGCCAATAGGGGGGCCGCGAACTGGCGGGACTACAGTACTGATTCGGGGAAAGAGTTTTCCGAAGGGCACAATCTTGCAGTGCGTTTTCGGAAAGCATATGTCTATGGCACGATATTTATCGCCATCTACCGTCACATGTCAGGCACCCATGGTGAGCAAAGATACATCGGACGTAGAGTTGCAGTTAACAAGCAACGGACAAGACTTTTCGCAGGCACTACTGTTTACTTATCGAGGTAAGTGGAACTTGCCGTGGCAGTAATCAGTCATCGAGGTTTGATATTAATTGTGTTGATATCGTTAGGTTCACCGAAAATCCATGCCATCAATCCGCCATACGGAAGCTCGAGTGGGGGTGATGCAATTGAAATCACTGGGGCCAATTTTTTTTCAGACGCACAAGCCAACTGCGTATTCAATGGGAGCATTGCCACAGCTGCATCGTTCAAGTCGTCCAGCTTGGTCTTGTGTCTTACCCCTGCTACAGTTATTGACAGTGCAGCCGATCCAGCGGAGGTAAGTGTTGCTGTAGTATTTGAAGGGACTCAGTATGAAGCACCAGAAAAATTCAGCATTTACGGTAAGTTTTTGATTTATGATATCCCTTCGTATCAAAGAAGCCTAACCGAACTGCCTCATTTTTCGCTCAGCTCCACCCACTGTCTCGGGTGCAAAACCCGCTTTTATTACGGGAAGCGGTGACATACTGACCGTGAGCGGGTCTCACTATCAGAACGTAAGCTCTCTATCGTGCCATTTCAGCAACGGTGCGGTAAGTACTATTGGTTCAGCGACTTTTGTGAGTCCTTCACTTCTACGATGTCGCGTTCCTGTTGTCCCAAATCCGGGTGCTTGGATTGGACTTACTATATCGTTCAGCGAAATGATCAACCAACAAGTTGCACCACTCAAGATCCCGTATCTGCTTCACTATGCCCCACTTCCGTTGATAATATCGGCGGAGCCACTCACTTTGATTCGGGTAGGAAGCCCAGCTGTTACAATTGAAGGCCGTGGAATGATGAATTTCCACAACTTGAGGTGTAATTTCATCGGCGCAGGATGGAGTTGGCTGACGGTGAGATCTCCCAACTCAGGCGAATGTGTTGTTCCGTTTGTTCTGGCTAATGAAGCATTTTCTCACCAAATCCTGCAAGTGGAGAGCATCCTATCACGAAAAACTATTTTGGCTGTGTATGAACACGTGGTACTGGAGCCAATTGAGATACAGGCTGTGACGCCCACGTGGGGTTTGCTAACTGGAGGGACCGAGGTGACGGTTTTTACTGATAGTACACGTTTGCTGAAGTATTCAGCATTACATTGCAAAATTGGAGGAAGCTTGGTACCAGCCACCGCATTGAACAACTCTGCTCTCTCGTGCCGCAGTCCAGCAGCATATAAACCTTTGACGGTGCCTGTGGAAATGTGGACCAGCGAAGGCCGAATTCTCTCAGGCCATAGCACGGCATCGTTCACATTAATTTCTGCAATTACAATGGAGAAAGTTATCCCGTCGCGTGTTAGCGGTGCTGGTGGGGTCCAAGTGCATGTGACCACAATTGGTTACGTCCCGGAAGGTCTAAGTTGTGTATTTGGCTCAGTAAGTGTTCCGGCTGAGATTGTTGCAGACCAAATCATCGTTTGCGTATCTCCACCACACAAGGGAACTTTCGTTGCCCTTCGTCTGGCGAATGACGAAGGTACTGTCACGTCTGAAAACGCACTGATGGTCGAAATTTACTCATACGCAGATGCAGTTTCGATTTCTCCATTAAATGGGATTGTGTTCCCAAACACAAAGATTGGCATCGAGATGGAAAGCTTGTCATCTGTTGTACACGTGAAGTGTGCATTCCGACGTGAAAATGAATCATCTCCAGCTGTCACAGCTGCCATCGTCGTTTCCATTACTTCGGCAGAATGCAACATTCCTGCAAGCTTGTTTACACCGCCATCCAATTTATATATTTCGGTTGACTTTGACAACTTCACTGCGGTTGATAAAATGGAGCTCTACCTTATTCCAGATCTGGTCGTGAAATCAATCTCCCCTACAGTTGGGGTTATTGGCGCGAATAACCTGGTTCGAGTGGAGTTGGAACCTGCAAGCTTGTTGCCTACAACATGTATGTGCGCCTTTGGGGGAATTAAGACTAGTGCTTACAAAACGACGGATGCATCAGTTGTCAAATGCCTGTCGCCAGCTTTCAATTCCACAATGGAGGTTCCAATAACGATTACTGCTAACGACGTTGACTTTTTTACATCACAGAGAAGTGCGGAGCAAACATTTCGCTTTGTACGACAGCCGTCTGTTTACTCGTTCTGGCCCCAAGTGGGGTCTGTAAGAGGTGGAACTAAGCTCCTGCTGAAAGGTGAGGACTTTAGTGAACAAATGAAACTTAAGTGCATCTTCAACAATGACACAGTGGTGACAATGGAGCGGCAAAATTCTACCCACGTTTCGTGTACCACGCCTTCAGACACACAGGAGCATGGGTTTGCAAGCCTAACTATCTCAGACGCAAACAACAACTTTCGAGTCGATATACAGCGAAAGTTTCTGTACACGCAAGATGTTCAGATACTCGCTTTGTCTCCAACGACAATACCGATGAATTTCAATGGAGTGGTGCGAATTTTTGGAGAACACCTTCCACCATCTCCATTTTGGCAATGCCAAGTCAACTCTGCTGCAGAAGCTGGCGTTTGGATTTCGACGACCGAGATTTTATGCCCTATCTCGCCATATTTGCTGGATGAAACCCAAAATGCAACAATTGCCATCAGTCTCAATGGCCAAGATTGGAGTGCGGCTCTTCCTATTGAGGTTGCCCCCAACTTCACGGTGCATTCTGTACAGCCAAATTTCTTCTCGTGTGGGGGCTTGGAGCAACTGCATGTGTCTGGTACTGGCTTTTCAAGTGACTCTCGAATGTCGTGCATCTTTGATCGGACAGCCGCGCCCGCATTATACGTAAGTGATACCGAAGTGATGTGCAGTCCACCCTTTATCGAGAATACGTCATCCCTTGACATCACTCTCTCCGGCTATGACGGGTTTGTAGCAGATGGAACTCTCTTCGCCTCATGCCACCGCACACCCGAGATTCAACGTCTTCAACCTAGCAGTGGCAGTTCAACTGGTGGGTCGCTAGTCACAGTCGTTATGCATGACCCGATGGATATGTACAATGTGGGAGAGGTTCGATGTTGCTACGATCAGCAGCTCTGTTCGTCTGCCCTGATGGTAAATGCGTCAGCGGTACAGTGTGTAACTCCTGCTATGAAACCAGGATCGAGCACCTTGAACATCGCGCTGGGAACAACGCATGAAGGTCTGGTTAACTCCACAAAGGCGAGTTTCCACTTCATGCCTAAGCTCCGTATTTCCAATGTTCTCCCGCGAAGGGCATTTCTATCACCGGATTTCACACTATTCATGTACGGTGACTATTTTGTGAGCTCGGACGAATTCAAATGCATTTTGCGCACTGACTACGGTGACTTTCAGTTGCCTGCTCGGTGGTTCTCCGAAGAGCTTATAACGTGCTCGAAGCCAGACGTAAATTACGTAGCTACTCCAGCTAATGCCCAAGTTCTGTTTACATTCAATGGGCATGACATGATCGAGACTGGGTTTAACATCACCCTCCTTCCTCCACCCGAAGTACGATCAGTGTCTCCGTTTGCACCTAGCTCAAGATTTGACTCCCAGACATCAATGACGCTAGTTGGCTTCGATTTTGACGCTGGTTTGGACCTGCTTTGCAAGTTTGAGTCTTTTGACAAGTCCATAGTCATACCCGCTCATGTTGTGAATTCGACGCTGATGCATTGTGCAGTTCCGCCGTGGAACATGGGAACTGAGCTCACTCAAATCAGTGTGTGGTCCCCAAACAATGGGAAAATCAGTGAAAGTGAAAGCGTTCTAGTTGGAAACAGAACCACTGGAAGAGCTTCGTGGACGTTGCAGCCAAACACTGGGTCGACTCAAGATGAGAATATTGTGCAACTTGAAATGGGTGGATTTGATACCGATCCCCCAAATTGGAATTGCTGCTTCAATGAGTTGTGGTGCTCACGTGTTTACCAAGTACAAATGGGAGGACCTTGGGTGGTAACTCTACCGATTATGAATGTATCAGGATTGGTAACTGTGTCATTGGTGTGGGAGGACGGAGTTGCAGTTACTGAGCAAAAATCCTGGTTCCTTTTCGTTGAGCCTCCTAAGGTGTGGGCAATTTCTCCAACTACCGGAAGCATTAATGGTGGTGACGCCGTCTGGGTTCAGGGGGAGAATTTTTTGCTTGCATCCAGCTTGCGATGTCGATTTGGTAAGCTCTTTGTGACTCCATTCTCGATGTTTAATAACCAATTATTGTGCGTCACTCCACCTCAAAATTCAAATTCCCTCACGAGCCAGCGCGTCAGCTTCGACCTTGTGTATACAAATTCGAGCAAAAATGCCACGACGCGAGTAGCAAAGAGCAGCACGGTGCTTCAGTTTGAGTACGTGGTTATTCCTGAGATTATGAGCGTGCTTGCGAATCACGATGGTGATAGCGCAAATCTGCGTCTGGTTATTACGGGAACGGGTTTTGTTAATGCGACAACTTTAATTTGTCGACTTGGACTCGATGTGATGGCTGCCCACATGGTGAAACTGGACACAGTATTTTGCTTTACGTATCGACATTATACACAAGGGCAAGAATTGACTGTATCAATTTCTAACGACGGTGTATTCTTTTCACCAGAAACCCCTGTTCGTGTAGAAGAAGCAAGTCTACTTCGCATTACTCGATTGTCTCCAATGTCTGGATCCGCTCGAGAAGAAACTAATATTTTGCTGTTTGGAGGTGATTTTTCGGACGAACCTTTTGACTGTGTCTTTGGATGGGATGAGTGGCAACATCGTGCTGAAGCCAAGATCATTAATCAATCATGTGCGAGCTGTGATGTACCCGTGTGGACTCAAGGTAACTCGAGGGAGCTCCCAGTGTCGCTTCAATCGAAGTCCAGCATGGCATGGAGCAACATGCTTCTTTATCGTTACATTACAGAGATATTCATTGCTTCAGTTAAGCCAATTCGTGCTATCGTTGGTATAGCTACGGATATTTCAATCAAAGGAGGTCCTTTCGTGTTCAGGAATGAAGTCAACTGCGTCTTACTCCCGAGCCGTTCCAATAGTCCTGCGCTTGTTTTCCGAGCGACATGGAAATCACCTTTCGAAAGCATGTGTATTATTCCTGATTCTGCTTCAGCAGGAAACTATCAAATTGGAATTGCTCAAAATGGAGCGAGTTGCATTTTCGCTAACGAATCTGTCGATCTGATCGAGGTTCCCGTTGTTACGGCGGCTACACCTACCCAAGGATTTACAGAAGGAAATACACCAATCCTGCTTGAAGGCCATTACTTCTTTTCAGATATGTCGTGCTGCTTTGGCAGCTCCTGCGTTCCACTTCTTGCTCTTAACGAATCGAGTGCGACGTGCTGGAGCCCACCTCATGCAACAGGAATTGTTCCAGTTACGATATCTTCTGATGTGATAGGAAGTATTTCAACTGGAATCGTATTCAAATTTCTTGGACCAGCACGAATTGATGCGCTTATTCCTCCAGTCATTGTGGTTGGTACTAAACAGCCGAAATCAATTGTGGTGGTTGGGGTGAACTTCAATTCTGACTTCAGAGTTGTCTGCCATTTTGGAGATCTAACAAGCACCTTGTTGCCCGTGCTTGCGCGAAACAGTACAAGCGTTACGTGTCCTGTCCCCATTATCCCGAGAAGAATGTATTCCACTGTTGTCCTACTGGAAATCGTGACATTGAACAAAACTTCTGCCACTCCGATTGCAAAAACCTACATTGAGCTGCTTGAGCTCTCACTTATCTCGAAAATAGTTCCAGAAGTATCTACACCCAAGGAAAACATGGTATTCGAGCTTCAAGGCGTGTTTACGTTCGCGTCGGAAAATATCAAATGCGAATTCAACTGTGTAAGCGGTGGCGGTAAATCAGTGCATAGAGGCCCAGTCAATTTCTCGACCGACACTATTGCAGAGTGCGAGCTGCGTGATATTCTTCTACCCCTTGGTTTGTGCTTGGTCACTCTATCTCAGAATGGCATACCAATTTCGAGTAATAGCTTCGAGATATTTGTACGCAGCCCAGTGCATGTGAATCGAGTTACGCCTTCTTCCAGTACGACAGTTGGGGGCACCCTTCTCACCATTGAAGGATCAGGGTTTCCAGACAACATCCAGCCGCTTTGCCATTTTGGACAAATAATTGTTGTGAAAGCTGCTGTCGTATCGAGCAGTAAAATGACATGTTTCACCCCAGTTGTCAGAATAACAAACAGCACCGAAACTGTAGATATGTGGGTTGCATTCGGTGGGATTGAGTCGTCGGTGCTACCATTCAAGTTGTTTGCTCCAGTTTCCATCGTCAAGGCAAAACCAGCGTTTGGTCCTGCGGACGGAGGGACACAACTAGGTGTAAAAGGGATTAACATTCTACAAGAGTTTGATATCGAGTGCTTGTTTGATGGAGTAACTACTGTGGCATCCAATGCAGTCGAGCAAGGAATCGTCTGGTGTGTAACACCGCCGATGAAACTTGGAGTACACACGTTGGAGCTCATTGTCGAAGGTGTCAACCGAATCTCGAATGATTTTGTACAGTACGAAGCTGTTGCACGTGAACAGGTATTTCAAATCGAACCTTCTCGTGGTATCCAAACAGAAACCACCGAGAGAAGAATACGTGTGATCGGCAAAAATTTTGTTGATTCGACGACGCTAACATGCTTATTTGATGACGTCGAAGCACCTGCAGCGGATTTCATATCCCCATCCCAAATTGAGTGTGTTGTACCATTTACACGATTGGGAACTAAATTTGTTCGAGTTTCGAACAACGGCGTGGACTTTTCTAAATCGATAGCTCTGTACGAAGTACTACCGAGAATGTCCATTGCTGCTATTTCACCTCGTCAAGGATCGTTTTTGGGTGGTACAATTGTGACTTTGACTGGAGTATTTGGTAACTACGAAGGGATTGAGTGCGTGTTTGGAGAAAATAGCGTGGCTGCCCAGCTAGTCAATTTGTCATTTATTGAGTGTATTGGACCCCCCGCGGCGATGGGTGAGATCGTAGAAGTCGGTGTTCGTGTCTACAACACGTTTGCTCACGTTGAAGATGATATCGACGTCCAGTTTGCGTATGTATCAGGACCTATCGTGACAGAGATTGTACCTTCAATTCTATCGCAGACATCGACACTAACGAATGTTTCGGTGATCGGATCAGGACTAAACGTGTCAGATTTGGTGGGCTGCCAGTTTTCGGATCAACCTATAACTCTTTTATATCGTGATCGTGGTCATGAACGTGTTTGGTGCAGTTTTGACGCTAGTTTCACCGGAATATTCGATTTGGTACTTACGTTAGCGAAAAACAGAGAAATTGTAACTGACCAAAGCATTCGCGTCATTCCAGCGATTCTGCCGATGCAAATATCACCACGTCAATTTGACGAGAGAGGTGGTACTGACGCCATTGTATCAGCTTTAAACATCGCGACCGGAGCAAAATCACTTCGGTGTTTGTTTGGTAGCACAACCGTGGAAGCCCTGATTCTATCAGCCTGTGAAATACGTTGCACGACACCGCCAATGCAACCCGGGCTTGTATCACTCAGGCTGAGTCAAGATGATTTTTCCTGGTCCGAGAAAGCGCTGGAAATTGTAGCATTTGCGACGCCGATGCTGTTTGAAGCATATCCAAACCGCTCTGCTGCCGTAGGGGGGCTAGCTATTGTCGTTTATGGAACGAACTTCAGATTTTTCGCGAATATGAAATGCATCTTTGGTGATATTAAGAGTCCTGCTATACGGGTAAACGGTTCGGTGGTAAAGTGCATCACGCCGACGCTTCTCACTGCAGGCACTGTCTCGCTTGGAGTTAGCTTGAATGGTATTGAAGCAAGTGGTAATACGGTGGATATGGAGTTTTATGATTTACCAAGTGGACTGAGTATTCGATCGGTTAAAGAACTACACGACGGACGATGGAGCGCTAAGATTGAAGGTGTCGATGTTTCTTTGGATGACGAGTATGAATGCCAGTTCGACAGTAAACCTTGGTCAGGAATACTGCGAAACGTGACATCACACGGAATGGAATGTGTGACTAACCCACAAATTCAACAAGGCCGCCCGAATATGCTGGCAATAACACTTCACGGAGAACTGTTGCTTCGTCAGGATGTGACCCGAAATACAGGATGCCCAAGCTTGTTATATGGGCTATCGACGACATTGTTACGACCAGGACAAAGTCACATGATCTCTTTGTCTGGTTTTCGATTTCACTCTTCTATGGAACTGGTCTGTTATATCGGCCAAGTCGTCACCCCTGGCATCGTAAAGTCTGAAAGCATGATGGAGTGCACGCTTCCATCCAGAATACCAGGAAACTATACACTCGTAATATCGTGTGCTGGTGGTTCGGAACTGTTGGGTACTTTCCCAATTGAGTACGTCTATCCACCTCGTATTGAAATCTTTGAGCCGAATACGATGCCTACAGGAGACAGTTTTGGCGTCGAATTCTTTGGAGCCAACTTTGCTCGAGATGATCTCATTTACTGCATCTTTGGTACGTCAACAATGCGAGTTCAGGCGTCTTTCGTTTCCTCAAACCACATACGATGCTTAACTCGTCGTAACTGGATGGCTGGAAACATTATATTGACGGTAGTTCTTGAAGACTTGGAAGGACGGACTGAGATCTTACATCAATCTCCCTTTACACTTGCCGACTCTATCCCTGAAACCGCTATATTGAATCCAAGCTTTGGTTCTGTGGCTGGAGGGTATCCTATCTATGTTGCTTTGAACACATCGTGGAGAAGCTACGAAAATCGTAGCTGTAAGTTTCTGGGAGTTGATACGGAATTCTATGGTGTGATTGATACACCTAGTTCAGATGATCCAGAAACCTTGCGCTGCCACGTGCCGCAGTTGAAACCTGGATCGTATTCGGTGCTGTTTTCACCAAATGGGCGCGACTACCAATCGACAAGCACTTTGTTTAATGCTCACTTGCCTATCCTGGTGGAAAGCGTGGATCCCCCATTTGCCCTCTCAACACGGAAAATGGAGCTAACAATTTCAGGAAAAGGTTTCCAACGCTGGATGGGTTTAAGATGTGGATTTCGTGGTGCGCAGGAATTAGATTGGGTTTCATCAAAAGCGGACTATATCTCTGACACGATACTCAAATGTGAAGCTCCAAATCACATGCCAATGAGTGGGAGATTTCAGCTGTTGCCATCAACCTCGCTTTTGTATCCAACGATAACGATGCCGTTCGAGTACAAACCGGAAATCATAGTTCACTCCATATTCCCGGACAGTGGCAGTACAAGCGGTGGCACACTTGTCAGTGTAGTTGGTCAAGGATTTACCAGTGATCTCGACATGAAGTGTCGAGTTCAGATTGAAACGTCAAGTGCGACGTATGTGAACGCGACTTTAATACGCTGTCGAACCCCGGCTTCCCGAGCGATGACAGTTCCTATCCACTTTTCACTCGGCGACAAGAACGTTCTGCAAGAGTACTTCATGTTTACCTATCTACCATCAGTTGAAACAGGTGGTATCCAGATTGGTGCGGAGATCGAATCGCAATCTACCAGCATGATCGCATCGGATATTGATATACGAAAACAGTCACTTACCAAAACTGAATCTTTAACTACGCATGAGTCCAAGCCTATAATACGGTTTATCAAACCCGCTTCAGGTTGGATTCGTGGTTATACAGCAGTTGTGGTGCATGGGTCAAAGATGATTTTTTCGGGGACTATCCAGTGCGTTTTTGGGAATATGACGGTGTACGCAACCTTTCTGTCGAGTCAAAAACTCGAGTGCATTTCACCTCCGTTCGTAAAGTCTGGTCAAACCACTTTCACCGTTCGGTCTGGTGGGGAGCAATGGGAAACTATGACTGCACTCTGGTTTGACGTTTTTTCGCTGCCCAGCATTCGCTCTATGGAACCGACACGTGGAGATGTCCGTGGGGGCACAGACGTCGTAATTACAGGAAACTTTTCCAATTTTATGACGCACACCCCTACAACATTGTTCTGTCTGTTTGGTACAGCGTCTACTCCGACGCGTTTTACCAATCAGTCTCAGATTAAGTGCACTTCACCTCCTGCAGCCGACTCGACGGTCGTAGAAATGGGTTTATTCTTTAGTGACAACGATGTTTTTGCGTTGCCGTACTCATTCCACTATACAGCAGAGCCCGAATTTACATCACTCACTCCATCCATCGTCAGCGAGCACTTCGGCGGGTTCGTGACAATTTCAGGTGCTGGATTTCTTGACTCGGGCGCAGCTTTTTGTATTTACAGCTCTACTCCTGAAACTCGACATCCTTTGGTGGTCGTGAGTGGAGTTGAGGTTCGCTGCCCTCTCCCACAGCTCAAGCCTGGACTTACAGCAGTCAGTGTCAGCTTCAATGGAAACGACGTATTGTCAACAGGTCTCTCACTTAGTGTCAAACTGAAGCCAACACTGCTAAAAATGACCCCACAAGTTGATAGCGTCTACGGTGGTGCTGTGGTGGAATTTACGGGCCTGAATTTGTTTTATACAGCGTCACTTCGGTGCTTCTTTGGAATGAAATGGACGAATGCAGCCCTTCGATATGGGAAAATCGTTTGTACAGTTCCGCCATCATTATCTTTGTCTATAGATTCTCGCGTTAACATTTCGTTGGCTAGTGGAGCCACAGAATACGCTGCAGAGGCATTCGAGCTGGTGTATGTGCCAGTACCGCAAATTTTATCCGTCGAAGTCTTTCCGGATATTGACAACGGCCTTCACCGCATTCAAGTTTGTGGAAGCTTTCCGAACATCTCATCGCCCTATTTTATGAAGCTTGAAAGATTTGACAATGAAATGGAGGAAAATAGTGTGGTTACTGTAAGTGCTGGAAAAGTGCTAAATAGCACATGTCAAGTGTTTAAAGCAGGAAGGACTGCAGGAGATTGTTCATCACGGTGCGATCTCTTATTGTCTGTTAATAATCAGACCTTTATGCACACGGGAAAACATATCAAGTTATCTCCGCTGGCTCAAATACTGAGAGCGACGCCTCTACATGGTTCGTTCCGCGGCAATGAGGTCATCCGGATTGAAGGTAGACATTTGGATCCTTTGGTTCAACTGTACTGCGTATTTGCTAACGGTACACCAACAATTGCAACACTGATAAGCAAGCAGTTTGCAGAATGCGAAACACCATCGCATCCAGCTGGAACTGTAGATCTGGCGGTTGTGGTACTGGATGAGGCAGGAGATACGCACGCCTTGAGAAAATTCAACTTCACATTTGTTGGTGCAATGGAGGTCGCTAAAGCTGACCCACTGATAGGTCTTGCTCGGGGAGGAACTCGAATGCACGTTCGCGGGAAAGGATTCATTAATCATCGAGAACTTCGGTGCCGTTTTGGGGAACTCGTCGTGCCTGCGCAGTACGTAAACGGTTCCTATGTGATGTGTGTTAGCCCTCCCATGCTCGAGAAAGCAAACGAAGTTCCGTTTTCCGTATCATTGGGGCGCACGTCTACATCCGTGACGAACGTCACAGACATGAAATTCTCGTATATGAACACACCTCTAATTCAACGTATCGAGCCGTCAAGTGGCATGTACAACAAATCTCATTCTGTAAAGCTAATTGGCACCGGATTCTTTCCGAAAATGATCTCAGTATGCCGCTTTGGGAAGAGTGCTGAAAGCATTCCAGCTACGTTTGTATCAATTAACGAGCTCGTTTGCACGCTCAGAATTAATTCAACCGTGGGTATCGGATATGGGAAAATGCTACCGATTGGTTTAAGCATAAGTGGTGATACGTACTTCGAGACTGGTTTTAGCTTTACTGTCTTCGAGCCTGTGGTGCTGACTGGAGTAACCCCAGATGTGATTATTCCAACACATACTGATCAAATCGAGCTCGAATGTCTTGGCGCGTTCCCGTCTCGCGACTGGCAGTGTGCGTTTAACAGTTTGAGCTTGACTACGGTGGGAAGATTTATATCGAGAAAAAAGATATCTTGTCGGACGCCTCCAGCTCGCCTACTGAGAACAGGAATACTATTTGTTAAACTGCTTCATGCCGGTGTGGAATATTCGGTAAACTCTGTTGAAGTGGATGTATTGAGAACGCCAGAAATCTTTGACTACTACCCGAAATCAAGGAGTGTACACATGTCGTCGGCTTCTAGCGATGATATTGTTGACTATGTCATCATCAGTGGTAAGAACTTTGAGCCGTTTCGGCGCATTGATTGTCGATTTGGTTCTCTAGGTTCTTTAGGAACCTTTACAAGTTTTACTCAAGTGCGATGCCGAATCCCTATGTCGTATACTCCAAGGCGTGTATCACTTGCGATTTCATTCAATGGTATTGACTTTGTATCTGCATCGCAGTCATTCGAATTTCTTCACGGCTTCAAGATTGAAAGCATTTCCCCAATCGACGGTGTTGTGTCAGGAGGTACTGCTGTGCGCATCTATGGTGGTGATTTTGCGTTGAACGAAACAATTGAGTGTAACTTTGGAGCCTACAACTGCAACCAACATGCAGTGGTAGTGTCACCAACGGAAATCATTTGTATGAGCCCCAAAGTTTCAGCCATTGGCACCATTGATATCGGTATTTGGTCCCTAACACGTCAATTAGGTGGGAATCTATCGAATGCTTTCACGTACACGAAAGAACCCGTAGTGCTGACGGTGTCCCCATTGGAAGCACTGGAAATGTCCGAAACGCTCTTCGATATTTATGGTCGGGGTTTTGTGCACTCGCCACTGCTTGGCTGTGATTTTAATGGGAATCCAAAAATTACTGTGCCAGTTAAAGAAACGATTCGCGCTATCTGGGTGTCACCCACTCATATCAAATGTGTTTCCCCAGCGACGAATACATCGGTTGGTGATATCCAAATCGGCGTGACGAATAATGGCGTAGACTTTGTGTATGCAAGCCGTACAGCAATTGTTAATTTCCGAACTCAGTTCGATGTATCAGAAATTTACCCCTCGATGGGTAGTAATGAAGGTGGCACTGCTGTTTTTATCAGTGGGAAGCATTTTGATGGTGCCTACAGATACTGGTGCCGATTTGGTGACACTGTTGAGCCGTCTAGCGCGACAGTTGTGAGTGCCGAAGAATTGATCTGTATCAGTCCACCGTTCGCGTTTAACACCGGCGAAATTGTTATCTATCTTTCTGTGAATGGCCGCGATTTTGTGTCAACGCATCGGCCTTTCAAATACCGGATAAAACCTCAAGTCTTCAAGATATCTCCTACAAGAGGCTTGATGGACGGGTCAACGATGGTTACAATTTCTGGTGAGGGACTTTCTTCTAATACTACCTTGTGTCGATTTGGAGATATCACCGTCCAAGCCTATGTGCACTCAGACTCGGAGCTAGTGTGTATCTCACCCACCAATCGCTACGCGGAGGCCGTGCCTCTAGAGATATCTATCAATGATGGAGTAGACTTTACTCAGAATGGTGTGCCGTTTACGTACATGTTATCTCCACGGATTCGCCAGGTGACTCCAGTGTCAGGGCCAGCATTAGGTGGAACCTTAGTGCAAATCACTGGTTTGAACCTCTACTCCTCGAAGCTTACACGGTGCTGCTTTGGAGATCGATATCACTGTGCGCCCGGGTGGTTACTAAACGACACTGTGATTGAGTGTGTTACACCGCCATCTCCAGCCAAAGTTTCAGTCAATACTGGAGGATCAAAGCGAGTCCCCATACTGTTGACTTTAAACGGTCAAGATATTGTTGTACTGAAGATGCAGTTCGAATATGTTCTTGACGCCACCATTGAAGTTGTCGCGCCAACCTTCGGTGACATCGATGGCGGCACAACGGTCTTTCTAAGCGGCCGTCATTTACGCTACTCGACTGGATTGGAGTGTCGTTTTGGGAACATTCGAACCCTGGCAACCTTTTGGAATGCTTCAACAATTTCATGTGAAGCCCCTGCTCACCCAGCAGGAAAAATCAACCTCAGTATTTCATTGAACGGTCAAGATTTTGCGTTGGCAGCATCAAACTTTACGTATATTCGGCTTCCGTCCGTGTATAGGTTAACACCCAATGCCGGGTCCTTAGGAGGAGGTTATATGATTCACCTAAGCGGTGATTCATTCTCGAACACTACAAAAGTGGTTTGCCAGTTTGTGCGAGAGGATGGAGTCAATGGACTCACTGTGGCTGCGCAAAACTCTCAGTCTGAGGTTAGTTGTGTAGCGCCATCTACCAACAAACCTGGCAGCCTATTGATTTCACTGTTTGTGGATGGAATCTCGACTCCTCGGCTACAAAACCTAGAATTCTGGTATTACAAGGATATCGTTCTAAACGCGTTGGAGCCGTGGCTGTGTGACAACGGTGGTGGATGCAGCCTCGTGTTATATGGCGATAACTTTAGGCGAGACGGGCAACTCGAATGCTGTTTTAGCTCGTCTAAAACCGTATCGTCATGTGTGAAAGCAGAGTTTATTAGCGATGCCCGTCTGCAGTGCATCTCTCCGTCGGTCAATCATGTGGGCTCCGTCGAGGTGAGCGTCCGATCATACGGCGTTAAGGCCTCGAACCAGTCACTTGTCATGGACGTTCATCACCCTATCGCCATAGATAAATTGTTTCCCGTTACAGGCACGTATCGTGGTGGAACGAAGATCAGTGTGACAGGATGGAACTTCATCTTCACACCCAAGCTTTCATGCTGTTTTGATGATGCACAAGTGCTAGCCACGTTTATCAACTCGTCACTGATAGAGTGTTCTTCACCTTATCTTGGTACAATATCTGCAACAGTGAGAGTGAGTAACAACGGTCAGGACTGCTTGAATGGTGGTGAGGAACAGACATTTACTTTTCAATTGCCGCCTTCGGTACTTCGAGTATCTCCCAATGTTGGGACACGACTGGGTGGGACGCCAGTTTTACTACAAGGAGAAAACTTCAAAGTGAATGAATCAATTTGTTTCTTCGGACCTACCGAGGCAACCGAATCGAAAGTGCTTTCAGACACGCAGATGAAGTGTACAAGTCCAGCTCAAAGCAATCCACAACGACTCCAAGTCATAGTAGCTGACAACAATCTCGATTACTCTTCAAACCCCGTGTTCTTCACGTTTGCTGCTGCAGAAGAGGTCAATTCAGTGTCACCGGTACGACTGCCGTCAATTGAAGGCGGCAAGATTACAGTGAATACCGAGAATGCTCGCAACAGCGCCAATCTAAGCTGTTTCTTCGATGATACACTGGCTCCTGCGATTTTTGAATCTTCTTCCAGAATTCACTGTTCGACTCCAAGACTTACGCCGGGATACTGGAATGTGTACATCTCTAATGACGGGAAACTGAAGTCCCAGAGTTTTGCCATTATTCAGCTTGTGGCGCCTCCACTAATTGCTTCGGTAGATCCTCTGGTTGGTACTATGAAGGGTGGTGAACTGGTATCCTTTGTGGGTTCTCGACTAAATCTCGTATCTCATTGTCGCTTTGGTGAGGTATTCACGTCTGCTTATGTCGCCAGTCCGAATCTGCTTCAGTGCGAATCACCGAGCCAAACAAACTACGGTGATGTTATCATTAAGTTATGGGACCACGGCGCTGAAATTCCATCTCATAGGATTCTGTTTACCTACTTGAGTCCGGAGCAAGCAACAAAGCGCAGAGCAGGAGATTCTGTTTACCTATATGAGTCCGGAGCAAGCAACGAAGCGCAGGCCTTGATTAAAGAGGAAGGCGGCTCACTCTCGATCCCGACGGTCCTATCTGTTAATCCACCCGATGCGCCTATCCTCGGAGGAACGATTATTACTGTGCGAGGCCTAAACTTCTTGAACTCATTGGAGCTAGCTTGTCGATTTGGATCTATTGTCGTTGGAGGAAGGTATCACTCTTCTGAACAAATTGTGTGCACAACTCCAAGGCTCCAACCTAATCGATATACTTTCCAGGTGTCGAATGATGGTCAAGTGTTTTCAAATAGCCCCACTAGCATCACTGTGTATACTGACGCTTTTGTGGAGTACATTTATCCCACGTACGGGCCTCAAACGGGTGGAACCGCGGTGAGAATTTACGGAATGCACTTCCGAAAGAGCTCGCGCTTGCGATGCAAATTTGGAGACTTCGAAGCAGTTCAAGTGGTGAAATATGTGTCCTCCACAGAAGTTGTGTGTATTTCTCCACCTCAGCGCGATATGACGACCGTTGTACGGGTTACGGTGATGAACAACAACGCCTCCTTCACGCCCAACCCGGTATTTTTCACTTACACCACTGCGGCAGACGTAGTGTCTGTTACGCCAAAGTTTGGGGGTGTCGCTGGGGGCACAGAGCTCTTAATTCGATGGTACAATCTCGAGATTAGCTACGATGGCGTAGTAGCTTGTCGCATTGGTGGTTTTAACTCTGTTGGAGAGGTCTTAGTATCAAATACAGTGAAATGCGTTACACCTGCAGTGGACACGCGAGGCAAGCAACCGGTACAAGTGAGTATCAATGGGCTTGACTTTACAACACCGAGTTTGTATTTTGAATACATCGAGGATATCGTGATTCACGAGTTGATTCCGAATTTGGGGCCAAGTGTTGATGCCAACACCGTTGTGACCGTGCGAGGAACGGGCTTCATCAATTCAGTTGATCTTGCGTGCATCTTTCGCTCGGCGAGGGTCCCCGCTACTTTCATAAATCCGTCCATGATTTCCTGCGCAGTGCCGCGAGCATCCCCTGGACAAGTGACTGTAAGGGTCTCGAACAATGGAGTGGATGCGTCATCCAGCTCTGCTGCGTATCTCTATGTTCAGGATATGTCAGTGTCACGGTTGTTCCCAACAAAGGGTTTAAAAGAGGGAGGAACAACGGTATTTTTCCAGGGTAGAAACTTCGTGAACCACACACTGCTGGCCTGTCGTTTTGGAGAAACCCTTAGTCCATCAACGTATCTCTCGGAATCCATAGCAACTTGCACTGCACCTCGACAACTGATCGACTTGCGAAAAACGAACGGTACCGTTTCGGTGGAACTCACAAACAACCAAGTGGACTTCACGAACAGTGGTTTGAAGTACACTTACCTACAGAAATGTCCAAGCTCACAATTCTGTACGAATGGGAACATTCAGGCTTGCCCCAATGGAACGATTTGTGAATCGGACGGTAGCACGAACTTTTCAGTTTGCGCTCCCGGAACGTTCCAATCTAGGCAAAGCCAAGTGACGTGTTTGCCTTGCCCAGTTGGGTTTTTCTGTCCGGATCATGGAATGGCTAAGCCATTATTATGCCGCGCTGGAATGGTGTGCGATGAACACGGGCTGCGTACACCGGTGAAAGGATGCCCATCGGGCCATTATTGCCGCAAGGGAACTAAAACAGCAGACATTCACGACTTTGCCACAAACTTGGAGTATTTGATTGATAAGGAGACACAACTCGCAACTTTCGTGGAGACCTCTCGCGCATGGGCACTGATACCCCGTGTAGCACCTGCAATAGGCAGTCGTCGTATTCAACACCCACCTAGTCAGAGTAGCTGTGACTCCCGGTTGTGTGTGGAAAACAGCACCATTCTTCTGGCTGAACGACCGTATTCGTGCCCAATCGGAACTTTCTGTCGACGTGGTGTGGCCATCGAGCACCTACAGGCAAACAATTACAGCACACCACAGAAATGCTACCCAGGTTTCTTCTGTCCACGCGGATCGTCCACCCCAGAGGGCAAAGGCCCGTGCCCCACGGGTCACTATTGCTCCAACGACGTCGATGCTATTGTGTGTCCTGCTGGACAGTACTGTCCTGGAGTCGGTAATCTCCGTCCAAGAGATTGCTACCCAGGGACGTACAATCCTTTTCCGAAGCAGTCGAATTGTACGCTATGTCCAACGGGTACTGTGTGCCCTCAAGCGAAGATGTTGGCGCCTGAATTGTGCCCAGCTGGGTTTGTCTGCATTTCTACTGGGCTTGCTGCACCAGTATTGCTTTGCCCTGCAGGTTATATCTGTGGAAAGGGTACACGAACATTGGATCCGTCAGATGTTAACCCCTTCCGGCCTATGCCTTGCCCAAAGGGTACTTACTGTCTTGGTGGTGTGGCACATAACACAACAATTGATTGGGTTCCTAGTCGACCGGAGGGTGCTGTAGCCCCTCAGAATTGTACCGAAGGTACATATTGTGAAGAAGCGACTCCGACACTGTCAGGCACTGGTGTTTGTTACGCCGGTCACTATTGTCCTCCCGGGTCGAGTGCTCCGATACAAGCTCAAGTGGGCAGTTTTGCTGGGACAACTGGATCCGTTGCCGCGACAATGTGCTTCCCCGGAACCTACACGCCTCTGAAGGCTACTGTCAAGTGTGAGATCTGCCCTGCAGGTCACAGCTGCCCAGTGTATGGTACCTATATTCCATCGCTATGTCCTCGGGGATTTTACCGGTCACTGGCCGACAGTATCACGTGCCGAGCCTGTCCGGAAGGTACATGGTCTCCCCACACGGGTCTAACAGATATTTCATATTGTGAGATTTGTCCAGCCGGACGGGTGTGCGGTAGTTTGGGCATGTTTACGATGTCGTCGAGCTTACCGTGTGCTGCTGGACACGTATGTGGAGAAGGAACTAACCGACGCGCGCAGTTTGATCACTTGTGCCCTGCTGGTCACTATTGTTCATCTGCGACTCCAATCAGTGAACAGTACACACAAGTCTGCGAGAGAGGAAATATTTGTGTTCGCGGTACGAAAACAATCGAGAAGAACAAAAGTAAGTGTCCAGACGGCAAGTTCTGCCCCCTTGGTACCTCTAACAGTAGCAGCATTTACATTAACTGCCCAAGCGGGACATGGTCGAGCTCGAGCGAGGATGAATTAGTGGACTGCAGTATTCGGGCCGTACCAATTTGTGATAAGCTGCCGGGAAAGCAGTACTACCCGCAATTCACCTACGATTTTCAAGGCAGTCAAGTGAGTTTCGACTCAACAGTGGAGACCAGTCGCACAGGGGAAGTGGAGGTTGTCAACGTCGTTAACCCGGTAAACGAGTCCGCTTCAGTGTCTTTCTGGAAGAACGACACAATTGATACTATCCGTGTATGTCCGCCGACAATAGGTCCAGCAGGTGGAGTTCTGCTGACTGTCATCGGCCGCAATTTCCAGAACACCGGTCGCCTTGTGTGCAAATTTCAGCTACCAAAGTCACCATTCACTCAGACAGCACCGGCGTTTTTCGTAAGCAGCACCCGAGTCACTTGCCGAGCCCCTCCGTTTATTGGCAATGCTACTGCAGTGACGGGGACTTCATTCTCCCAAACGGTGCAGGTGAGGGTCTCCAACTATGGCGTACACTTCTCCACCACTACTGCCACGTTTCTTTTCGTGTCGACAAAGGAAGCAGCAACACTGAACCTGAAACAGCGCATGACGACATGTCTGAAGAGAGTGGAAGACGAGGAAGGATTCCGAAACGATGATAAGGCGTGGTTTGCCCTTACAGGGCTTGGGAAGGCCAAACTATCCTTTGATTTCCGTCACCTTCCAGACGATCTCGTCTACGATGAGCACTACAAGATTGCAATTTTTGTGAGGAACAGCACTTGTGATGACCAGACTTGTGATTCCCGTGGGGTGGTGCTTCCGAGCGGCCCTGACATCGAGACGTCTCCGTGTCATCGACCAGTAGAGCTTCCACGTTGGTTCCTGTCCACGGCCGTCGACAAGAACGACCTGCTAAATCTGACGCTGCTTGCGCTGGAGGATGTGACCTTCAAGGTGGAGATTCATGTCATGTACGGACTGTACGCCTCTGTTGCACCTTTCTTCGTCAACTCTACAATCGTGAAGCTCAAAACGCCAACGCGAAGCAACGTGACACAGGGAGTGACAGCCGATACGCGACCTCTATCGCGCTCCATTTCGTACGAAGCAGAGATGGTACCTCGCGACTACACCTTCCTCATTGCTTACTTCGGAGGCGATGGAGACTACACATCACCGCCACTTAATCTTCCACCGAAGTACGAGGCATACGAGCGTGGTCGTGTGCTTCTGTCACACAACGTTAGCACGACTGCACACGATGTGCCGCTTGTGACTGACCCTTACAAGGACGTCGTCACGGACACGTCGTACTGGTTGATGCCCTATGGATCAGCTGCACTGACCCACGAGAAGGTTGAAAAATACCGTGAGACCTTTCAAGAAATGTACGTGGACCCCACGGATGCTACCGGCTCGCAGTACCTGTTCAAATTTGATAAAGTGCTGCTGTCATATATGCCGTTCTTATCGAACTGCATGGAATACGATTCGTACATGCCTCTCTTCGATCTCTTTGAGAGCGACCAGTGCCAGTTACCAGCGATGACGTCGGAGACAGGAAGTTACGGTCGTACTTGGTGGCGACGGATGTTCCCTCCGCTGCCAAACCAGGATGATATTCGTTACGTGGGTCCATTGGATGTCGCCCAAGAGCCAACGGCCGACATTTGCATGATGGATATCCAGTGTCATTTCGAAGAAGATCTGCCGATGGCTGATGTGACTCCACGATGGTTTGAACAGTCTGGAGGTACTGTTCTGTACTACATGCTACGTGAGCCAGCCACACTGGCAAATTACTTGCGTGGCGGCCAGTATTACGATGAGATTCTAGACGAATATGGCTCGGACTACTTCATTCCTGTCACGGTTGACAGCTCGGCTTCATCGTCGCTGGAGGGCGATTGCTCGACGTTATGTTTTCCGCGATCGGTCACACTCAATGTGGCATACTACCAGCTAGATGAACATGTTAAACGCATTGTTATGGTAACCCTCGTGTACGACAACTACGACCGAGACTCATCGAATACGGAGTACACGTTTAGTGTCAATCTGTACGCACTCAACTACTTCGAGCTCGTCATCCAGTTCGCGTTCGAGAAGCAAGTGTTTGTTGGGCTTTTCTTCGTGTTAGGCGGCATGATGACCGTCGGTGCACTCATCTTCTGGATTGTAGTACGTCTCACGTCATTTTTGCAGTCACCACCGCGTTTCCGATTCTGGACTGTGTTTGCTCTCATCGCTCCTCCGCCTTGTGTCGGTGTGGCGATGGCTTCGTTGCCTATTTTCTCGGTGGTTTTTAGTTTCTACGTCTTGCTGAATGGTGACAAGTACTTCACTTCATGCGGCTACTGGCTGATGGACAACATTGTACCCCACTACGTAGACACAAAGATCGATCCGGATGCAGTAGCGGAAACTCGGAAAGGACGCATTGGTGTGTGTTTCCTCTTCTTTGGCCTCTATCTTATTGTGCTCGGGACTCGCATCTTCCTTCCCAAGCCGATTGCTATCTCTGAGAAGGTCATGGCTGAGCAAAATGACCGTGAGGCCCATGAACGCAGTATCTGGTGGCCTACTCAGTGGAAGCGGGCTAACATGATTTTTGCGTCGATTATGCTTGGTCTGTTTCTCGTTCTCATGCTCGAGTTCTCGTTCTGGAGCTCCTTTGGAGACTACATGTTCTACGTGATTGTAGCCCAAGAGATAATCAACGCAATAATGGAAGGTTGGATCGAGTCCCAGCTAAAGGAGGCGTTGCTCATGGCTCCACTCATTTCGGCACTCAACCTCATCGGAGGAATCATGACTTTCGGAGCCACAGATTTTCGCGATTTCGTGCTGGGAAATACGCTAGACTTTGGCATAATGCTGTTGATGCGTGTGTACACGGAAACAGCCATCGAGGCCATCACTGATTTCGTTAAGGAAGTTGGCCACTACATCTGGAGCAAACTGAAGTTCCTTGGGCGTGGCACATTGCTATTATTCAGGAGTTTCACACGCTCTTCAGCTGCTGTAGTGGCAGTAGATGCAGCAAAGGAGAAGAAGAAAAAAGAAAAGAGCAAGGAGGAGGAGAAGGAAGAGGGTGAAGGCGCCGAGACGGTGGAGCCTATTATCGAGTTTTACGCGGAGTGTTCCATGGAGCGATTGGCATTGTTTTACCAGCCCGTGCTAATTCTTATCATGATGTTCTTCCGCGAGGAAGTGATGCTTCCGATCTTGTATAACATTCGTGAGAAGGACATGGAGATCTACCTCTGGTACGCACTCATTATTTTGCTGTTCCAGCTCGTGACGGAGGTATTTGTGCTGAACGTGGTAGAGATTTTCCAGGGCTGGAAGCTGTATGATTACCTCGTGTACTGCCGCTATCGCTTCCTCCAGCGTGAACAACGCTGGAAAGGGCTTGAGGCGAATCTGGACGAGTGTATCGACGAAGGACTGCGCACACTGGACCAAATGTGTTTCTCGTCGCAGTTTTTCATGATGTGCACGGTTCATACCACGGGTATTGTGTTTTTCGTTGTGGGTATTGAAATCATGGCACGAGCGAGTTACAACCTGTTTGGCGACCCAGCCATGCCGCTGCTGCTTGCTTTTGTGCTAGCAGCGTCGGTTTTCGTGCGCGAAGTGGTGCTCTTCCTGGCCATACGCTTCGAGGTATGGAAGATTAAGCACGAGAACACTGCTTGGCTTGCACCTCCTGACGAGGATGACGAATTTGGTGTGCCCCGCTGGGACGAGCTTGAAAAAATCAAAGGAGCTTCACATGAAGCGTACCTCATGAACCAACGTATCACCTCCGATACCTTCCGCAACAAATTCCTCAACTACAATCGCTCGTGGCTGGTGAGCCAACTGCCATCAATCCTCACTCCACGCACCTTGCGCCGAGCAAGACCGTACCTGTTAGCCCAATTCGCGAAGATCCTCGACAGCCTGAATCCACAGGTCTCGGACGACGATGAAGATGACGACGGTCGTCCGCGATTCGGACCGGTGACATTGTCTGCTCCATCACGCACCATTATCCGGTTCTGGTTGGCTCGAGCTCGGAGAATTTTGCGCCTGAAGACGGTCGTGCAGCCGCTGATTCAGCAGGCTCGCAAGAGCGAGTGTGAAATGTGCCTCTCACGCCGGCAACTGCAGGTGGAGATGTCCATTCCGATCGAAGTGCTCGGTGACAAGTTCGAGAGTCAGACTCTAGCAGAAGAATTCGACGCCGCCGCCTGGAAAGACTTCTTTGCGAAGCACCAGAAGTTCAAAACGCTTTGCCTCAACTGCATCGTCCACCTCAAGACTTCTGGTCAGCTTGGCGATCTGCGTGGCTTCGGCGGTCCTCGTGGTGATGACGGCGGTGGTACGGGTAGCGGTTCAACACCACTGAATGCTGCGTCCTATGCGCTGCTGCAGAAATGGTATCGCAAAGCTCAAGACCGCGTGTTTGGCAAGAGCGGAAAGCGCCGTCAGCAACTGGATGTGAGCGATGACGAAGAGGAAACGATGGCGCATCGCTTCGAGTGGACTCGTCAGCCCGTGGCGCTCAACGCTGCATCCACGGCACTGGCACGCAAGTGGCTCATTGCTGCTCGCCAAAAGCTCCGAGAACCAGGTCGAGTGCGGGACCAGCTACCGGCAAGCTTGACTGCCATTCATCCGACCGTGCGAGGAGGAGCCACACCGGTCCCGAAACCAGCCATGAAGATGGGTGCTGCTGGTGGACAAGCCGTCACGGCGTCCAAGATGCGTCGCAAGTGAGTAGGTCCGTCCTACAGCAACGCCGCAAACACCAGAAACAGAATAGATCAAGAGTACACAAACACACAGAGACAGACAGCTAACTACATATCCAAAAAAACAATGCATTCTTTCTATCTTGAAGGTAACTTTGTTGAGCTCTGACATGCGCCTAGGTGACCTTCTTGGCCAGGTTCTTGAAGCCGACACCGAGACACGAGAGCAGCACAGTCTTCGTCTCCGGGTCGGGTTTGATTTTGAACGTGATGCCGAAAAAGTCGCGCAGATGACGCAGACACTCGATGCTGTAGGGCGTCAACTTGCCGAAGCGCACCTTAGCCACGTCCTCGGGGCCCAGCGCCATCATCAGCAGCACCAACGCCTGGTTAGAAGAGTCCACGCATCCTCCCTTGCTGATCTCTTCACACAGAGCGTGCGTGGCCCGCGTCGCCACATCTTCCGGCAAGTCGCCGGGTTCTGCTGCAGCCTCCGCCCCTAGGAACACACCGGTGGTCGTCTCCGCCACGAGACTCAGAGCGAAACCTGGAGACTGACCTGATTCCGCACCCTTGTAGTGGTCCGAGTAGATGTAGACGTCCGGCAGGAGCTTGTTGAAGAGGCCGCGACCTGTCTCCACGATGCGGTTGGACGTCTGCGGAGACACGCGCGTACTGTAGGCGACGCCACGCACGCGTTTGATGAAGCCTTCGTCCACAAGGTGGACAGCACGCAGCTCTCGCACCAGTGGACATCGGAAGACAACCTGTCCTCCTCCGAGGGGTGGGGCGCCGCGCTTCTTGACTACGAGCTCGAGTCCCTCGTCCAGACCAAAGTGTCTCAGTAGCGGCAACGTCGTGGCCTTGAAACTGTCCACCGAAGTGTCCAAGTGGTCGTTCGTGACGCCGTCCAGCGTCGCGTGCAGCGGCAGCTTGGCGAACGGCGCCAGCGCCGCCAAAACCTCCAGGAACCAACCGACGGCGCGTCCTGAGCCGCAGTCGTGGGCCACGCGGCCGCCCAGCACGAGCCCCGGCTGGTACTTGAGCTTGGTGCCCGTCTCGTTGATCTCCAAGTGGCTGCCGCTCGTCACGCGGTCCAGCAGACGCAGCAGAGAAGCCTCGAAGGGCGCCAGACCCGGGTTCTCGTCCTCCGAGCGGATGTCCTCGATGATCAGCGGACGACCGCTGAGTGTGGCGCACACGAGACGCTGGCGGAAGTGCGCGCAGCCCTGGAAACGCAGCACTCTGCCCGAGCGCCGGCCAGACGACGAAGCGCGAGGAGCCATGGCGACAAGGTGGTGTTGATACAGCTGACGACGCTTTGATTGACTGGAGCGTAGGAATGGAATTGTGTAGGACCTTTAGGAGGATGTGGACCACATAAATGGACACATATCGGACTAAATGCACAAAAACTGGAGGGTTGTCACTTACAACTTGCTCGCCGATTGTCTTGCATGAGTGCCTCTGCAATTTTGCATCGGCAAGCATTTTAGCATTTATTCAGAAGGAGGCAGCAGCGGCCTACGAGCGTTTGCACGTCGGGCTCTACACGAGCGCAGACAGGGTGGATGGAGACCATCGGTCTGACAGCCATTGCGGTGTGTCAGTTGCTGCTGTCAGTTGCTGCTGTCAGTTGTTGACAAGCACAGGGAGCCGCACGGTTGTGCTGATGAATCAGTAATCCATGGATTCCAGTGTATCATTTGCCTCTGTACTGCAGACTGCTGTGCAAACGTAGCAATTTTAATTAAAATACTTCGAAGTATTAATTGCGCGCTCTATCGGAGTCAATCCTATCCTGTACACTATACAGCCACAACTTGCAAGCAAACTGTACATGTCATGCATTGTAGTCTTCAACAGCTGCCGAGGCTGAAATCTTCGGTGGACGCGATGCTCTTGACTCGAGGTTGGTTGGGCGGACCTGTAAAACGCCTGAAACGCAAAGGTGGAGTCCTTCCTTCTCCGCCACTAATTTCTCGGCATGCCATATCGATATACAACGCCCAACCACAAGTGCGGCCACCTTTGCTTGCTTGCATAGGGCAACCTGACTGACTGACTGAAGGAATGAATACACGAACGCCGCCGCCTGTTAGAAGCCACGCCACCTCCAATGTAACATAAAATCGAAACGACGCCCGCGATCTTCTTCCTCGACCTCCTCGGGCGTCACTCCGCCACTTGCGTCCAAGACCCCACAGCCAGTCTCCCACCCAGCCAGCCATGCTCTCCAACAAGAATCGGGTCCCCACTCTAGCGCAGCAAATCAAGTCGAGTTCCCCACGAATCGCGTCGCCTCCATCTGATGGCAGCACGAAACCGCTCGCCTTTTCGTCTACAGCGTCCACCAAATCCACTGGTACCAATATCTCGCAGCCGCGCCAACAACAACGCGCTCTGAGCTCTCAAGAACTCGAGCGACTAGCCGCAGAGCTGCACGACCAAGTCGCGTCTACGCGCCCGGAGCTGCTGCCTCTTTTGGTGCCTCTGCCGGACCCAACACGTCGCTGGGAGCTGCACAAACCCTCGGACGCCGTCGCTCTTAGCGAGTTGCTGCAGGACCGACTGCTGTGTCTGCCGGAGCTCAACCGCAACTCGCCGTGCTACAGCGCGCGCGACCTGGTGCTGCTATACACGAAACTCAAGTATCTCGAGACTTTCTCCCAGACGGAGCTGGCCGACTACGCCAATGGAGCAGCTGCGAAGTCGTCGCCGGTCGGTCGGATCCGACAGGAAGAAGTGCGTGTCGTGCGGCAGCTGACCAAGGTGGTCACCACAACTGAATTGTTTCCTAGACTCGCGACGCTGCTGCATATCCCGAGCCACGGCGACGCGTGGAACGAGATCATCAAGTTTGCAGCCAACGCGCTGCCGTTTGCGGAACAAACCGAGTCGCTCTTGGTGCGTGGGTCGGATGACCGATCCACGTTGTGTCCGTTGACCAAGACAAACAATTATAACGCGTCCACGATCCCGTTCGCGACCGATGTGGCTCGCGGGAGCTGTACATGCTCCAGTATCACCCTTGAAGCTTTTCAAAGGTGCGAGAGACTACGTCAGGAGCTGCTGCTGAACTCCCTATCTATTAACCCCAACGCCCAGAGCTCGAGTGCGCTGTTTAACACCAAGATGCGCTCTGTACGGACTCGGGTGGCGGCGTGTCTTGACGTCTCGGACTTGGTACGCGGCGACCAGCTCAGAGTTCTGCTGTCTCCATCAGGAACGGACGCTGAGCTTCTGGCTACGGTTGCAGGACTTGCCAGACTTTACTCGGGGCTGGGCGAAGAGGAGAATTTGCCCGGAGGTGTCGGACCGGAGCAGTGCAAGGTGACCAGTATCATCACGGCTGGAGGTGAGATTGGTCGTGGATCGAATAGCGCTTCTGGTGGCAGGCATTTCAGCAATATGACGCCCAGCGGAGAGGCTGGCACGGCCGGAGAGCCGCTGCGCAAGTTCCCGACCGGGATCGTCGATGTGGTGACGATGCCGGCTCGAGATGATAACGGCGACATCTACTGTATAGATGACGACGTCCGCGAACTGGTGCATGAACGGCTAGACCGAGGCGGAGGTGTGGTCTTGCTGCACGTAGTTGTGGGGGCCAAGACAGGATATGCTTGTCCGTCGATCCCCATGGTGGACGCGTTAGCCGCGCAATACCCGAACAGTCTGCTAGTTGTTGTGGACGCTTGTCAGATGCGTATCGACAGATCACTATATCGCGAATGGGCCGCCAAGGGCTACGTTGTGCTCACCACGGGCTCCAAATTCTTTGCAGGTTCCCCATTCTGCGGTGCTGTGCTCATGCCTATGCGCTGCGTTTTCGAGATGGAAGCCGCAGCGGTCAAACGCCACTCAGAACTGGCAGTGCCTCTAGGCCTCGAAGACTATTTCTCCAGATATGAGATGCCCGAAGATATGCGTCACATCCGCGAGCGGCTCGGTACGAACATGAACGTCGGACTGCTACTACGTTGGGAGACTGCGCTAGTCAATATGGAACCTTACTGTCAGATCCCTCCTCAAGACATTGCAGCTATCTGCAAGCTGTACATGGGCACGTGCAGAACGAAAATGCAATCAACATGGAGTCACATGGTACAGCTATTAACTCCCCCAGAGCCCACTGAAAATGACGGCACTAGCACCGTGAAGCCCATGGACACCATTGTCTCATTTCAGGTACGCGATGAGAACGGGGTATTCCTCGACATGACGGCACTCAAGGCGCTGCATACGCTGTTGTCAAAGGACGTGTCGGGTGCTTTGCCGGATGATGCCTTGGCCAAGAAGCGCTGTCTGCTGGGTCAGCCGGTATCGCTTGGCAAAAGTGGAGCTGTACTGCGTATTGCAATGGGAGCAGGCATGGTGAACGAAGTGTACATTCGAGGCAAGGACGAAAGCGACTTCGCGGTTGCCGTGGAGCCACTTTCGCAAGATGACGATGCTGCTCTGAACAAGATTTCGTTGATACTGCGCCACTGGGAACTGCTTCATCGCAAGTACATTGAAGAGTGTGTGGAGACAACACCGCTAAAGCCGCTCAAACCACTTCGTGACTGGGACTTCAGCGTCAAGGATGCACAGGTCACACGTGTTGTACAGCACATGGTCGAGGAGCGTGTACTGGCAAATGAAGATCAACCCGAAGAAGAGACCAAGCTGGCTGTCGTGTATGATCTGGATGCTATTGATATGGCATTCCAGGCACTATTGACATCTTTCCCGGTGCATTTCGAGCACCGCTTTGCTATGAAGTCGTGCCCGCTATCATTTTTCCTCAAGCGTGCGATCAGAAACGACGTCGGTCTTGAGTGTGCGTCCATCGTGGAAGTGAAGCATGCCTTAAGGTTGGGTTGCCCACCTCACCGTATCGTGTTCGACAGCCCATGCAAGACACGGCGCGATCTTCAGTTCGCCATCAACGCTGGTGTGGAAGTCAACGCTGACAATTTTGAAGAACTGGACATCATCCGCGAACACGCCGAGGCAATTTTCCAGTCTAGTTTCCCGGAGTGTACTCCTCGCTACGCTGGAAATTTGCCTCGCATCGGACTGCGCATTAATCCGCTGCTTGGAGCGGGTACCAATGCCTGCCTGAGTGTCTCCACGATGCAGTCCAAGTTCGGTGTGCCCCTCACTCCTGAGAACCGCTCGAAGATCATCGCCTTCTTCTGTGCAAACCCGTGGATGACCGGTCTGCACGCACATGTTGGATCTCAAGGGTGCTCGCTTGAGATGCTGTCACAGGGTGCTGTTGCATTGAGCGAGTTGGCCAACGAGATCGACGCCGCCGCTGGCACAAGCCGCATCAAGGTACTTAACATCGGTGGTGGACTATCGACCAACTTTAACAGCGAAGCTGTGTCACCGACTTTTGCTGAGTATGTGGAGGTCCTTCGCCGTGAGGCTCCCCAATTGTTCGAGCGCACAGGTCGCACGATTTTGACTGAGTTCGGAAGCAGTGTCAGCTCTAAGACGGGTTGGGTAGTCAGCGAGGTGGAGTACGTGAAAACGCACCCACAAGTTGACGGTGACAACCTCACCCAGACTGCCATTATCCATGCTGGGTCGGATCTCTTCCTGCGCGCGTGCTACCGTCCCGAACTCTTTGCACGTCGGATGTCCGTCTACAAGTACGTGTCTTCTTTTGTCCAGCGACATCATTGCGCTGTAGTAACTCGTATTCTAATGGTCTTGTTGTTTATGCATCATAGTTCTGCTGGTTTGGGATCTGCGGCTCCGTTGTCGATTCAAAACGTGGCAGGACCGTTGTGTTTCGGCGGAGATATGGTCGGCCGTCGTGTGGAGCTCCCCACCATTTCGCGCGGTGATTTTGTGGTAGTTCATGACACTGGAGCAAACACGATGTCGATGTTCAGTCGACACTGCAGCCGTCCAGCGCCTGCTGTCTACGGCTACCGCTCGAGCGACGAGGAGATTTCTCTCGAGTTGCTGAAGCCGGCGGAAACTCCGGAGGAAGTGATGAGCTTTTGGGGGTAGACTACCGAGACACGGGCTTCATGCTCGTTGTAATTAGCTCTGTAGAAATGTACTTATTGATCGGGAAGTTTACAGCTTGATTGAATTCATTATTATCACTGCTAGGATCCCGTGCCACCAAGTTCATGCCTGCGGCTTCTGCGAACGCAGCTTCGCCACGAGTGTTTGAATTTTGCCGTCTTTGAGTCGCACAAGCTGCTCGAGCTTCTGCACTTTCATCTCCAGGATTTGGACGGTCTCACGAAGCTCTGCGATCACGCTATCTTTCTCAGCCAAGTCTTGGCGCACATGCTCGCTTTTTGAAGATTCGCTGCTCAGTGTGTATGATTTTCCGATTGAATCCATCGGGTGCACGGGTGCTGCTAGTGGCTCCACGAACCTACTCATGTCGTCGACTTCCTGCACTGATAAATCTCGCATCGGTGTCAACAAATCCCCGCGCGAGTCACTTAGCTTGTCAACCGAAGTTTGCATAGCTCCACGATTACTTCCACCGGTTGGGCTTCCGTTGGCGACTGTGCCAGCTACTGCTATGTTCATGGAGACAACGCTGCTCGCGTCGTCTGCATTGTCGTTGACTTGCCGTGGTGCTTGAGGCACTGGCGAGGATGATGGTCGCTTCTCACGGTAATTGGCAATCTGCTCACCGCAAGCAAGTCAAAATGGGCGGGTAAGCCCAGGAGAGCGTACAGATTGGTGTCAATATCCAACATACCTTGATCTGAAGCTTCACTAGCAAGTGTTCAATAGCACCTGATTGACACTGTACTAAGTCGTCGATGTCCCCCTTCGACAGCGAGATATGAAGCTTCTTGAACACTTTTCCTGTAAATCCAACAACACCAAAACATTTGATAGCATCAGACCACAGCACAACAGGGTAGAGGCACATGTGCAAAGATTCCTCACGATTGAGCGTGTTCCAGTTGTACTGCTTCTGCTTGATCGAGTTAGCAGCACTGTAGTTGTGCATTTGCACGAGCTTCGGGAAGTAGAAGGCGACCACCTCGGCTGTCAATATGCCGTCGCTGAAATCGCGAGCGATGCTTTTCTTAGGCCGCGACAACGGGATTTCATCGATCCAGGCGTACACACGCTGCAGCGTCTCGTCATCCAGCGGTAGATCCATCATCGCTTGCTTCACTTCAAACTCCACACAAACTGGGGCACTACAATCAATGAGCACACACAAAAGTTTCCCAGTGCTACACGAAACGACGCCAACGGTTATCAATCAATCTCAAACCTATATTGCATGTTGGTCCTGGAAACCTCTCCATCCAATGTGCTCAACCCCCGAGTCGACGCAGAGCCGCTTCACTCATCAGCTTACGTTTGTGTCCGTTGACACAGTCCGTCGAGCAGTACTTGAACTCTAAGCGGGCGAACGGAGACTTGCCAGCATACTTGCCACAGAAATCACAAGCCAGACCTGCTGCGATCTTGCGCTCCAGCTCTTCCTGGTGCGCAGCTTCTTCACGTTTCTGCTCAGCAGCTTCCTTCTTCTGCTGCTTCTTGCGTTCTCGGGCCCGCTTTCGTTTTTCAGCTTCCTTTTCTTTCTTGCGCTGCTCCATATCACTCGTGAGGACCTCAGGGATCTGGGCTGTTGCGTAATCCCACGCATCCGGGTGCTCTCCCATATACCTACGGAATGCATTCCGGGTCTCTTTCGAGCCGCACAGGAAGTACGGTGGTCGGTTGTGAAGGTCCAGAAGAGCTGGGTTGGCCCCTTGCTCCAGTAGATACCCCACTATCGAAATTGCGTCCTTTGAAGCAGCATGATGAAGGGCTGTCATAAACTTGGCATCCACCTCATTCACTTCGATGCCCTTTTCTGCAGCATTGGACAACAGCTCCTTGACACCCTTCAGGTCACCGTCATTCACCAACTGAATAATGCGAGGCGCCTCTTCTTCTTCCTCCTCCTCGTCCTGCTTAGATGTGTCGGTCTTTGCTTCAGCTTCGGGTGCCGGGGCGTTAGTCGACTTCTTCGTGCTGCCAGCAGGAGACGGCGTTGCTGCTTCGAGGGGTGAGAATCGGACGCTGCTGAGGTCAGAACGCACTCGGCACACCTCTTCGAACGTCGGTCGGAAGGTAGCGAAGGGAATTCGCTTCAACCTCTTGTCGTCTGGAGAACAAGTACAGTCATTAGCTACACAACTAGTATTACACCAAGGATCACTTGCAGCACCGCACCTGGCTGCAGCACTGCGTTCTTCTCCGGGAAGAAAGTTGCACGCTCCGTTTTCCCACTCGACAGAAAAATAAGCTCGGCATCCTTCAGCACGTCCTTCCACTCCAAAAGCAGCGCTGCCACGTCCTGCTTCAACGCCGCTTCATTATATCGTCGCAATGTAGCACCTGCAGACTTGGCCTTGCCACCAGCGTCACTTGCAGACTGCGCACCACCCTGCTTCCGTCTCGTCGTGTACCGCTGGAACGTCTTATGACACAGCGCCTTTTCTTTATCAAACACAGCGCCAGCAAACCGGCCACTACGCAGCAGAAACACTACCCACCGGAACTTGGAAGTACAGATCTTATCCAGAGAAGTGTACGGGTTGAAACTCTCCTCCTCCGCATCCGGCAGAATGTTCTTGAATACCTGCAATCAAATGCGAATAACAAATAAATAAAACTGATCAGAATATTTCCTGCATATGTATCAGCTCCAATTGCAGCATTGAAATGATTATCCCCACCTTGAAGACGCTCTTGGAGTCCGAGAACTCGACCACAGGCTCCGACGTCGTCGCCACCTTCTCCTCTTCTTCCTCTTCTTCTTCTCTTGACCACGACGACGACGATGAAGAAGACGACGTGTAGCCTCCGTCCTTCTTCTCTCTCTTGCACTTGTTCTCCTTGTTGTGTCTCTCCAGATACTGTAGTGCGTCGTCCTCCGACAGACTCGGCAGCCCGCGCGCTCGGCGCTTGAGGTTCACACAGTGAGCGGCCGACTTGAAGTGCGCGTACTGCTCGTCCAGCGACGCAAAGTTGGCCACGTCACACGCTCCGCAGCGAAGACCAACACTCATGCGCTCGTCCAGCGCTGCCGTCTGCAGACGCAACGCAGATGCAGCGACGTCCGAGGAACTGGAGCTGGTTGACGCGTCGCTCTGAGGCTGCAGACGCTCGAATTGACGCAAACTTCCGGCCACAGCTCGGACAGTCCATTGCGCTGTCTGAGTGGGATTTAGGTCGCTTAACGCGATGCGCCCGTACGTCTGCGCTGCGGCCTTGTTCTTGGACGTCATGGCCAAGTCGTGGAAGATGCGGAAATGACCTAGACTCGGCTACATGAGTGGAAATTTTACGCTATTATAGCATATTTGGATATGCAATGTGATGGGTCTAGTGAGTGATGTTCTACGCGACCTTCACACAAATGAACTATACAGTAGAATACATATGCCGTAAAGAAGGTAGGGAATAACCGCTCCAAAGTGAAGAAGCTAACAGTCCATCGTAACCTCGGGATGCCGTCTCTGGAGCAGCGCAAGCGGCCGACGCCGTGCGGCACGGGCTTCAACGTGCGTTTATGGTGCAACAAAGACCCGTGTGGCCTCGTGTGTGCCGTCATCTCCTGGTTCCTGGTGCTCTACGCCGAATGCACCGTCGTGGTAGGCTTCCAACCCCTCCTCCTCCTCCTAAACCGCAGTCTAACGCTGCTATTCTCTGCGTTTCAGGGCGTGGTGGTGTACCCGTGGATGGGTCTGTCGCCTCTGGGTCTGCTTCATATCATTATCTTCTCGGGGCTCTGCTTCTTGGCGCTCGTATCACATGGAAAAGGTCAAGAGAACTTTCAAGACCTTGAAAATCTATGGATACTGATTCTCTTGCTATTTATTATGCAATTGCAGCGATGCTGACGGACCCTGGAGCTGTTCCGGAGTCGGCGCTGCCGTTGGCGTTGGCACATGCATCGAAGGATGAGATTGCAAGGTGAGCAGAGGAGTTTTCGGAGACGATAGAGACTGTTGCTGCTACTGACGATGGCGATTGCTGCTGTAGACTGGAGGAGCAGAGGTACCGGACGTGCCGTCGGTGTCGCCAGTTCAAGCCGGGGAGAGCGCATCACTGCTCGATCTGCGATCGCTGCGTCATCAAGATGGACCACCACTGCCCCTGGGTGAACAACTGCGTTGGTCTGGGCAACCACAAGTTCTTCCTTCTCTTCATCTTCTACGTGTTCGTGCTGTCCGCCTACGCGCTGACGCTCGTGTTCTTCCGCTACGCCAAGTGTATTAACGAATCGTACGCGTCAGAAAACTGGTGTCTTGAATATGGGTGTTTGCCATGCTAACTTTGGTTCTTTTGTGCTGATGTGACCTTAGGTGCCCCACTTACGGAGCTATCCGAGTCGTCTGCTTGATTCTGGAAGCTGTGCTCTTTGGCCTCTTCACCATGTGCATGATGTGCGACCAGTACAGCGTCATCACCACGGGAACGACGCAAATTGACCGCCTGAAGGGCGAGGTAACAGACAACCTTGGTTTGCGCGAAGTATTCGGCGGCGCGGACCGCAAATTCGCTTTGCATTGGCTCCTTCCAGTGAACATTTGGTTCCCCTCGTAAGGATGGCTACAGTTTGCGTGTGGACATTGCGAACGCTCACCGCTACCTCTTGTCCGTTCTGCTGTCTAGGTCTGTCAAGAACCAGGTGCTGGGCTATGTGATGGAGCACGAGCTGATTTTCTCCGAGGACGAGGCCTCGGAAATGGACACCTTCCTGGATGATGACAGCGTGTCCGACACTGCCATCACCATGACCACGGAAACACTGGAGGGAGGGTGGTCCGTGGAAAAACGGATTCCGGCCAGTGACGCTTCTGAGGTCGTGTAGGAGACGTAAAGGATCGGATCGTATAGTAATAAGTCTTGGCATTGAGCGGTACGGAAGTTCTGGCGTGCAGCAGGTGATGCTGGAAGCTGTCGTCACCAACAGCAAGGCAAGCCGCTCTCACTTTCCTAAATGCACTCACTTCTCTCGAACCTGTTAACTGGAAGTGTCGCGCATAAGCCTAGGCCAAACAAGGACTTAAGGTCCTTGTTTGTTTTGTCTGCTCGAATTGCCAGAAGCATCCACCGTGGGTTTGCTACCGGTAGGGATTCCATAATGATGATGACTCGTTTGGATGTTGAAGTGCGCGCTTGTCGAGATAGGCCTCCACGATGGGATATCTCAAGATCAGGCTTTGCGTGTGTGGTAGGAAAGTAGGCAAGCCTGCTGCATGTGAAGTTCACATTGTGAACGCAAGACGAGAGGTATCGATAGAAATGCTTTCATGTTCATCGACCATACCAACGCACAAACACGTACTCCCAGCGCACACGCACAGCTAAGAAATGAAGCGGACCTTGAAGAAGGTGGGTATATCTTACAAGCAAGACACGAGGCGGGCGGGAAGCGAAGACTACTAGCGGCTTGCTGGTTGGGTCTACTCCTACCCGCCCAGCACGAAGTGTTATCACCGTTCGCGCTGTGCTGCCTCCATCGTCTCCCTTGGAATTACTTAGGCGAGGACACCAGCCTCCTTCAGCGCGCGGTGTGCGTTGCACGCGTGCTTCTTCAGACGCGGGTCCTCGATCTTCTGCCACTCCTGAACAAGCTGCAGCACGCGACCGGCGTTCTCCGACTTGGCAAGTTCGTCGTGATACAGCGGGCACAATGTCTCTACCACATGGAGACTCTCTCGCTGCACCTCTGGCTTCACGTTGGCGCCGCCGGCTGCGCAGTCCACAATAAACTGCCAGCCGTCGGACTGAATAAATGCTTGGCGGCACTGCGGGTGATCGCAGAGCCGTGCGAGCGCGGCACTCACTAACCGCGACACGTTCGAGTTGTGGGCCTGGCCCAGAAACACGAGCTGCGGCACGAGGCTGGCCATGCCTGCCCGTGTCTCCTCGCGCGTCGACATGGAGATGGCTCCCAGCACACCCTGCATCTGTGCGTCGGCGTACTTGCTCTCGAGCAGACCCTTGAGGGCCGAGACGCCGTCCTGAATGCTCTCGGGCGAGAGCGGCAGCTTGGGCAACGGCTTGGGGGCGGCGCGTTTCACGCCGTTGGTTGACGGGGTCTTGTCACTGAGCAGCTGGCTGCGTCGGAAGAAGCTCTTGAGCTCGTGGTACAGGTGCATGAGCGCCGTGATGTCGCCCTCGCGACGCTGCACCTCCAGGACGTACTCGTCCTTGCTGGTCTTGAAGATGACGATGTTGAGGCTCACACGCTGCGCGTTGCGGCGGTACTCGACCTTCCACTTGCACTTGTCCGCCTTGAACTCAAAGTCCGTGTCCAGCTCGCAGAGCTTGATGCCCACGACACCACATACACGCTGCGTGGACTCGGGCTTCACGTGGAAGTGCGTGTGCAGCTCGAGGCGGAACGGGGCGGGCGGCAGATCGCGCGGCGTCACATTCACGTACTTGGTGCGGTCCACGCGCGTGCCGAAGGAGGGCGACGCGGCCGTGGTCTCGGGCTTCTTACTGACACCTGCGGACTTCTTCGAGGCCATGTTGAACGCTAAGGGGCCAGGGATGGCGGCGCCCAGCTGCTCGGGTCCCATCATGCCAAAAGCCGGCGGCGCGGCAGCTACCGCCATGGAGCGATACTGCGGGCGGTCGGCCTGGTCATTGGGCGTGAGAGTGCGGAACAGGGGCTTTTCCTCCTGCTCGTCCTTGTCTTGGCGAGGGCTGCTCATTGCTTGTTGGCTGGCTCTATGCTGCTGCTGCGGTCTGTCGTCTTGCGGGCTAGCGGAGATATCTGCGAATGAGACCCTAGAGTGTTTTGGAAAGGAGCCTCGCAAAAATGGCTCGGCTATGGGCTACAGACGGGCCAACAGAACTATCTTTGACCTAACCTTCAACAAAGAATGTTCCTCACTCTATTCGCGATGAAGTTTTAGCTAAAATGGAGTTTAAAACGGGGTTGGCCAATTACCAATGCTGTGCCGTTTCGGTCTCACTTATGCTGTTGCAACTCAACTTTAGGGGAAGCGCTATTTTCTGCTGTTGCCGCGCTAAGCCTTCTCTGGACGCGAAGTCTCGCCGCTACGGTTTGGCGGAGCGCATAAGGTAGCGTCGTTGATGGCCGTGGCTCCAGGCAATCTGACAGCCGGTTTGCTGGATTGCGAGTAATCGGGCGTCACTGGCCGTTTGTATGCTGTGCAGGCTGCAGCGTCCGGTTTCCGGGCTCCCAGCTGACTCGTTTGTGCGCCTGCGATTACCACTTGTCTGCTCTTGTTGTGGCGTCGGGGGACATCACGCTGGCGATAATTTATCGGCTCTGCTCTGATGCTGCTTTTGCCAACAACAGGCCCTGTTGCGGAGCTTTGTTGAACATACTGGTACTCCGCAGCCAGCATCTTGTGCTCTCTCACAGAACAGGGCAGGATGCTGTAAGCTTCCCGCATCTCATCTATTGCTCCTGCCGTACTCATCGGGCATCACATCGCATAGCTTTTCGTAATCAAAAGTTTTTGATTCGCATGTCAAAACAAACAGCATTTGAGCCTATAGCTCAGCGACGAACACCAGATTAATAATCTGAGATTCTCTTACATCATTTTTTTCGGGTGGGCCTGAATATTTTGTTTGGTCATGAGCCCGTAGCTCTTTCATCCTGCATAATGGTGTCTAGAAATGGCTCATAAGTTATGAGTCATAACCCGCCATTAAATATACAAAAGTTTGCAATTTTCAGTGTGGACGAGCTGAAACTACCGTACTACATGTAGACACCAAAACTAACGAGCTGAAATTTGTAGTTGTCTGAAAGCGGCACTTTTTACAGTCCCTGGTTTTAGGCGAACGCTAGGGAGCAAGTTTGCTCGTAACCTACGACTAGTTGTTGTGAAACATGGCAACAACAAGCACTTAGAATAATCACAAATAAGTTTGTTAGAGCACACTCGCTTTTAAGATCAAATAGTGTATTAAATACACTCTTTGCAAATTTTGCTTTGAAAATTCGTTACTGTCTCCAGGACCCAGCACAGTAGTCGAGTGCTTTCCATCTAACGTTATAATAGACCCCACCCAGACCCGGGGTTTGTTTCCGATTAGAAATTCGAAATAAATTGGGAGGAAACTTCTCTAAATCTGAGCTTCTTCTTGCATTCCAATCTCGATACCTACTATGGACTGCCATTGAGGTAATTTGCCTTAGAACCCATAATGGGGTTTGGTCATCCAAGCAACCTACAGATAACTTCCAAGCTTCTGTTTTCTAAAAGCTATTCACTCTGTCTTGCATGTTCTTGTTAAAACCGGTACGCCCCCGGCGTGGTGAGTGTGTTGCCACGGCTATTACTGTATAGAGCTCTGGTCATTTATCATTCGCCAATGGCGAATCGCCATACGGCTTGGGGAAACAGGCACCTGATCCTGCTGCTGAAAAAGGCAACTTGTTGAGCTGATCCTGTTCAACAAGTTGCCTTTTTCAGCGCGTTTTTAGGAGTTCTCTTCAGCGAATTAGCCGTTCCAAGAAGGAGCCGCGAAAATGCCTCGACCTTTTCTGCACCATCCATTCGGCGATTTCACCCAGTCAGGTCAACTTCAAAGCCCCGGATCGTCCAGGAGATCACTTCGAGCGTCTGTCTAGCGGCCAACAGCGGCCACCGCCATCGATTTCCAGCAGCAGCCGCGCTGGCGGCGCCGCGAGCTGCAGCAACTTGCAAGCGCGCCCGCTTCAAAGCCGCCGTGGCGATCCCGCTCGCCCGGCGGATTGGCGCACGGTGGCGTCTCTCGACAAGCGCCACTGATTTATATTAGCGTGCGTTGGAGGCGTTGAGCCCGACCAGAACGCGCCGCAGCCAGTCGTGGCGGCCAGGGAAGCTTCCCCAGGTGGCTGCACGGCGCGGGGCTATTTCGGTCGGCCGGCTCAGCTGCGACGGAAGCGGCGCCGCGGCGAAACGGGGTAGCGCTTGTGGATTTTACCGGCAATACGAGTCGAGGGCGTCGCTGTTATCGGGCTCAGCAGATGGAGGCCCTCGGTCGCTCGTACGCAAGCTGTTGGCCGAGAACTCGCCCTTCACGTGTTGCAGTCAGTGACGTGGCTTCGATGTATCTTTTGAGCCGAGCCTTCATCGTGTGCTGCTGCGGCATCTGGTCGTGAAGAGAGATGAGCCGTCCTGCAGCAGCGCTTCCGTTGCTGCTTCCAAAGCAACTCGAACGTACCGCTCGTATTGTGCGCTGTACGGATCAAGTTGCCCCGAGCAACTGGCCAAACCCATTGAAACCTCCTCGAGATTTCAATGGCACCCGTGTGCCACCCTGGATGCCAACTCAGAGATTGAGAGAGACTGAGTGCGCGCTGCGCATTGCTTGTACATGTACCCTGCAGTTGTGTAGGTTGGCATGCAAAAACCACCCACCGTCGGCTTTGAAACCACCGACCACCTCGACACTCGTTAGGTCCTTCCTTGTTCAATGGCACCGTTGTGGGGCTACTTAACGCCTCGCACGAATGGGGAGATCGGACGTTGCTGTACTGCATCGCCAAAAACTTAGCACTGACGGCACCTTCCGATGCTTGTGCACACCATCGGCAAGCACAGCGAACACTGAAGTCGATCTTGATGCAACCAGCACAAGTGAAGACCTTGCCGCGACTACACCGTCCGCCTCCGTTTTTATAAATCGCCCGTTGCGTCCGTTATGAAGCGAATGGGGAAATATTTGCGTCGCACCTAGCCTCGTCATTACAAGACTATTTGGACACTGGAAGGTGTGAGTGCGAGCGCCCTCGTACACAAAGATGGCTCAAAACGGGTCAGTAAGGGCTTTCAAGTCGGTCACCAGCATGGGTCGAAACATGGTGTCGAGCTCCAGGAAGAAGTCGGCGGTCTACTGTGTGGATGAGGAAGGAGGCGATGCTAGAACTGTCACCCAGGAACCTCTCGACGAGGACGTGGACGGCAAGCTGTTCACTGCCAAGAGGATGCTGATCGCTGTGTGGATGTGCGTCGGACTCGTGCCGTTGCTCCTACAAGCGAGAAGCTACCTGAAGTTCGTGACGCCGCACAAGATCTCGCATGACCTGATCGTTCCGGCCACCGCAACAAAGCACACGGCGGACATGGAGACACTTTGCCCGATGGAGGGGCTGGTGATTGCTGGTGCCTGGTGGAATGTCGGGATCACGCACTACTATGATCTGGAGCAGGGGCGCGTTTGCCATTTTGTTGTGCCCCAGTACAACATCCATGGCACCTATATCTTGGGGACTGAACTAACTGCTCCGTCCGAGACTTCACCGCCTAGTTGCTCAGGCAACAGCTACTATCTGGAGTATTACTTCTATCACGGAAGCATCGGCTACTACGCATTTTATGAGGAAGCTGTAGGCACGTTGTGCGCCAATGACAGCATCGGCTACGTGCTCGTCCGAGGACTCGGAACCTACGACAGCAATGGTGCGAATTTGGCCAACGATGATGGCGATTCAACGTACCGCCGGTCGTACTGGTACGGCTTGTTTGGTTCCGTCTGGATCATTTATCGCTCGATTTTGCTGCGTCGGAGCTACATCTCCTGCAAGCGCTATGGCCGGCGATGCGATAATCTACAGGAACCTATGCGGTTCAAAGATTCCGTCGTGTTTGTTCAAGAGAGTATGAGGCTCTCGGCGCATGGAGCTAGAAACTATCATCGCGCTGCACTTGTGTACTTACTGGTGGAAGGGTTAATGAGCGATCTGTTCATGCTTATCGCGCAAGACGGGCTCCTTGCAAAGGTGCAGTACATTTCTCTCGGATATAATTTGTCGGGGGTGCTGTCGATGCTGTTTGAGATGGTGGAGTCCATGAACTGGATGGGGGAGAAGCTGCGCTGCCTGCTTAAGCGACTCTTGTTCAACTACGAGACAGCTTTGCTCGGTGAGCTAGCCTGCGCGGCTGCGATGCAGTATTATCTCACAGGTCTCAATAAGTCTAGCCTCAAAGAGTCCAAGCCAGTAGCAGAGGCGGTATCATATTACGTGTGGAGTCTCGTGGGCCACGGCATTATTGTGCTCGGAATCGTGTTTGTGATCACCTCAATCCGGTCAATAGGAGCTATCATCAGTGTACGGTGGATTTTTGGCTCCATCTCGCTGTTGCTGACACCATGCTGTGTGGACACAGCTGTCGGGCTACGCTGCAAGATGATTCAGCTGAGTGGCTACGTATGGGAAGAAGGAAGACTCTGCTACAAGGTCGAAACGCTGAAGTCGTTTGGGATGCTGAAGATGGTGGAGGAGGACGGTGCGCATTACATTGTGCTCCACAGACTGTATTGGCTAGCAATTCCCCACGGTGACTTGATGGTGATTGGAGAGGTGAACGGGTATACTGTGACGCGTTGCGACGAACGACCGTGCACGGGTATGGTGAGCATGATCGGAAGAAAGCTAGGGGGTGCTTCGGTTGTCAATTCCCCGACGAAGGCGGAGATGAAGCAACGCATGTCGGTCGAATTGACGGAGATTGGCTAAAGACAACCCAAAACTCTTAAATTCACACTCCTTAGTACTGCCGTAGCATGGAGTAAGAACATCTTCATCAAACGAATTCTTGTGTAATACTTGAAGTAGCATTTTCAGCTAAGCTTGACCCATAATTTGAATCATTCGTGATCCGTAAACCACACAGCAGGTTCATACTTTATCGGGAATACACTCTTTGCGACACTTATCATTCGTCAGATTCGGCGCTTTACCGGTGGTAAGATCAAAATGATGGAACTCGATTATACCGAAAGAGGAGAACCAGTATTACCACCAACAACGCACTCGAAAGTCCACAGCATCCGTGCTGTGCCGATTAGCCAGAGAGTCAAATGAAGTTTGCGATGTGCCGGTTGCGCGACGAATGCTGGTGGCGGTGTGCTGAGCGTGGGGATGGTGCCGTTGCTGCTGCAAGGGAGAAATTCGTGACACCACATAAACTGACAGAAGATTTGGTGGTACCTACCGGAGCAGAAGAGAGACGGTGGATATTGAAGCTCTTGGTCCTGTTGAAAGGCTGTTCATCTCGTACGGTGTGGTGGAATATTGCAATCACGCACTATTATCCGGTGGAGAACGGACAGATTTGCCATTTTATGATCCCGCAATACAATGTCCACGGTTCGTCCATGTTGGGGACGGAGAAAGTAGCGCCGTCTTCGACAACACCAAGGAGTTGCGCCGATGAAAGCTACTACTTTGAACATTACTTCTATCATGGTAGCATTGGTTTTCATTCCTTCTACGAAGAGGCTGCAGGTACATATTACACGCTAGACAAGACCGCGTACGTTCGTGTTCGATCTCTTGGGACAATGGATATGAATGGCGCGAAATTGGCAGAAGATAGGGCGATTTTGGCTACCGACAATCTTACTGGTACGGCATCTTTGGTTTTGTCTGGATCGCGTATCGTTGTTTGTTGCTTCGGAAGAGCTACATTTTGTGCAAACAATTTGGAAGGAGGTGCGATCGCATGAAGGAGAAACTTCGGCGCAAAATGCCGTTGTGTTCATCCAGGAGAGTATGCGACTTTTCTGCCCATGGGACGACAAATTATAATACCATGATGATGTATATGTTACTGGAAGGCGTAATGAGTGATTTATTTCTGCTGATTGCTCAGGACGGACTTCTCTCGAGAGTTCAATACATCTCACTAGGCTACAACTTGTCTGGAGTTCTCTCGATGCTGGTCGAGATTGTCGAGAGCATGCGGTGCTTGCGTGATAAAATACGGTTCCTCTTCAAAAGGATCCTTTTCAGCTATGAAACTTCGTTGCTCGGTGAGTTTATCAGTGCAGGGTTGCTACTGCACTACTTAACGTGGATAAATTGATCGAGTCTACGTCATTCAAGGCCGGCAGCTCTTGCAGCTTCATACTACGTGTGGAGCTTGATCGGTCACGGCGTCATAGTGCTTGGTCTTGCTGCTTTTATCATGAGTGTTCGAGTGACCTGGGCTACCATTTACACGCGATGGCATCACGGAACTTTGGCGGTGTTGACTGCACCCTGCTCTGTGGACACAACATTAGGCGCGCGCAGCAAAATGATTATGTTGGGGGGATATTTGTGGGAAGACGACAAGCTCTATTACAAAGTAGACGCTCTCAAGTCCTTTAGCGTCCTGAAAATGGCGGAAGAAGATGACGCTGAAGTCTTCGTTGTCCGCAAAGTCAATTGGGCGAGTGTACCGAGTAATGATCTGTTTGTCATCGGAAGCCCTGCAGAGAGCGGCTGTGCACGAGTCGTATCACTTTGTTTGATCTGCATTTAGGTGGTGATCTCCATCAAACTGGAAGTTCACGACCTCGTATCACTAGCGTAAACAACACAGTTGGAACAGGTCCCAAAAAAAAAATGCTAAGTGTATTGCCGTCGTACAGAAGTCCTTGACCCTAATCTGATCCAGCATAATGGATAAGCACCATGCTGCAGCCAATAATGGAAATGCCGACGAAGAAGGATAACACGAAATACTTGCCCTTGGGGTCAAACCGATATGCCCCCGGCAGGAGTTCCTTGGCAGCGATGCAAACCAACATTCCTGCTACAACAGCATACAGTGTTGCTCGCAGTGCGTAGCTCATACCTCCCGATACGGCTGCCCAACCGACGGCAGCACCAAGAGGTTGAGCAATACCGCTAATGGCTGTCCATTTGAACGCCTGCAGCTTGCTGCCTGTGGCATAATACACTGGAGCAGCAATTGCCACCCCCTCGGGCAAGTTGTGCAGGATGATGCCAACCGAAAGGATAATTCCAGTCTCCATCCCCTGCAATGATGACACAAAGAGCGCCAAGCCTTCGGGAAAGTTGTGAATGGCAATAGCGATGCCTGTCATCATGCCAGCTCGCCGATACTGTTCCTTTTGATGTTGAGCAGCCGCCAGCAATTTGGCTTCCTCATCGGAACCCGTCTCAAGCAGGTTCATATCGCGATGCGACTCCATGACACACGGTGACGTGCTAGCGCTAGCCACCGCAAGCTCGTCCTCTTTCTCGTTCTGTTCGTCCCAGTAGGAACCTTTCTTCTCCACAGTCATGTGAACAATGTACTCCACCGGAAGAATGCAAGCCATGCCGACGAGGAATGCACCCATGGTGGCGAGCCAGGCGTTGCCTGCGCAGGTATTCCCACACGTACCCGCGTTAGCGGAGGTTGCACCAGTTTCATAAGCCTCTGGGTCAGCAGTGCCGCCAGTAGTGAAAGCAGCCCTGTAGAAGGTGACAGCTTCGCTCCACAAATCGGCGAAGGCAATGAAAATCATGACGCCCGCAGACAATGCAAACGCGACCGAGAGCGACCGCGGGTTACCAAGAAACATGAGCTTTTCCACGGAAATGACGAGGATGGACATCGATGTAGCGATAGCGCCGAGGACGCTCATTCCCATGGCAGACACAATTACCGTCGTGGTTATCTCGTTCGTGGTGGAGGTCGATCCGTCATCGTTTGGCGCATCGTCGTCTTCGTCTGTGAGCTGGAAAAGGCTCAGCATATTGTTTTCCTCGTGCTCGAGAATGTGGCAGTGCGCCACATACGGTTCTGAGGTGTCAAAATTGTACTCGGTAGCCCCACGTTCACTGCCCTCAACGAGGAACTCGTCTGGGGTGCATGCGACGTAGCAAATCTGAGTCACAGTAGTCGAAGCCCGGTTCGATCCTGCGTTTGGAATCACGACCACGTCTTTCAGTGAGTTGTTGTCCACTTCATCGTCGCTCGCGCCACACTGCGCGTTCACTACGTGCCAGTGAAACGGGTGTGGGTCGTCGGTCGGGTTCTGGAAGTGCCATTTTTCAACTTTGCCCTTGGTGCAGTCGAGGGTGTTCTTGATGGTGGTGGAGTTTATCTCCATACCTCGGTAGCGGATCAAACTTTTGGTGGGGCAGTTCGTGGACACATCCATCTCACCTAGAAGGATGGATCGGTTCTTTCCGCCTAGCTCCTGGAATAATTTTTTGAGATCCTTCCGCTGCACTAAGGTCGTTGGCAAGGTGCGCGCTGTCATGGTTTCAGTCTTGAGATCCTCCGATACACGGACCTGCATGACACGATGGTCATAAGTCGTAGTTACACTGACCGTCGGGATGTCCACCACCTCGTACGTCGTATTGTCAGTATCACTTGAGAAATCGCACAACAATTCAACTCGTTCGAATGGGTAAATCACGAGCTGCGTCGGAACGTCCTCAGGCTTCTGCACGAATCCAGAATCCCTGGCGATCAGCTGGCACAGTCCGGCAAAGGGCACCGTCAAGTTGTAGTGGCGAGCATTAGCGCCGTTCGTAACCCGCAGACGAACTTGAGCTGGTGGGACGTCGACATAAGGCATGACAACACCGTTCACCGTGTTCACCGCGCCGTACGACTCGGGCACCCAACGCGTGACACCCGTCTGGCAGTTCTCATCCGAGTACATCAGCGCGCCCGTCTCGTTGATCAGGCGGTCAGCGATCATGATAGGGATGTCGGTCTCCACGTCCACGTTAATCTCAGCTTCTGCGTTCGCGTCCTGAACAACGTAGACGCCCATGAGTCCAGCCCATGCGTTGAGTCGCGTGAGTCCGTTCGCGTGATCATGGTACAGCTTGGTGGAGGCGGACTGGTTGTTGAGGTACACGAACTTCTGCGACTGGTTGTTGTAGATCGTTCGCAGCGGTAGACCATCGTACTTGGCCGGCGACTCCAGTCCATGAACGTGCACAACAGTCGGCACGCCACAGTAAGGGTAGCAATGGGACTCTGCGATCGCGACGCTGGTCTCCACGTAGTCGTCGAGTAGGTGCGGCGTTGGCAGCTCGTTGAACCATGTGACAGTAATGGGGACTCCTCGGGCGACTTTGATCGTCGGGCCAGGGAACGTCGGCGTCGCGTTCTTGAGCGCGTAGCCGTAGATGTCGCCCGAGACAGAGCCGTCTTCGGTCCAATTGTGCGAAGCTCTGCCGATCTGCATGTCGATATGACCGCCGTCCGTCATGTCGATTACTTGTGGCACCACCAGTTCGCTAGTGTAGGCATCCCAGTCGCTTTTCAAGTTGGTCAAGGCATGCGTGAAAGGGCTTGATGACAGAGTGAACAGCAGAGCCGAAGCAAGTGCCTTCATGTTGAGGCAGCAACGGGCTCTGGCTTCCGGTGCAAATAGAGAAATGGTAACGCAGCAGACCACAACAAGAAGGAGCCGCTAGAGGCCACACATATCATCATCGGGATGGACCAATTGAGCCACAGCAGCGCCGAAAGGCACGCAGCTAAGGAACTTCCTTAAAGGAAGTAAAGCTATCCAGGATAACCCAACGAGTCGCGTGTGTGTTCGACCAATGAACGAAAATGGAGTCGGTCACGCTGACCTCATTCTCCGAGCACACCTTGGAAGTGTGTCGAGACATCGTGTGGATCCCTCCAGAGAGTGGCTGAGCACAAGTTCTACATGTAGTGTATCACTTTGTTTGACCGGCAACTAGGTGGTGATCTCAAACAAGATTCTCGCGACCTCGTGCATGCGTCAAAGCGACAAGTATGCAGCCAGTGTGTTTGACAAGCCGCTACATTCGAGACGAGTGAATGGTTGGTTGCCCGCTGGGCGTAGACACGAAGATGAACATGGGTTTCATAGTCTCACCATTGGAGGGTCTTCCCGCCAAGGACGCGAATAGCGCTCCGTTCAGGTGAGCTGCCTCCTAAATTTACTCCTGAGATAAGGAGCACTTCGCTCCTCAGATTGAGTTGCTGAGTGAGGCCCAATCGCAACTTCTAAAATAGTGCACCACGACGCGAATGAAAACCTCTTCCGTCGTCGTCACAATCTAACAGTCGACTGGGCACTCGAACGGTTTTAGGGCGGCGAGAATTGCAGGGTGAGAGCAAGCGAGAGTCATCATGTCCGAATCGGAGCCCAAAACTCCGCGAGTGACGAAAGAGAAGCGGAAGAAACAATCCTCCGCCACCGTTGCGGTCGTCAACACCCCAAACGAAGAGCCCCCAGCATACTCCGGCGAGCAGCATTCCTTCGGTAGAAGTGGAGACGCCAATACTGACAAGGTTCACCGGCAGTCGTCGAGTGTGCACAACAACAACCATAATCCCCCGGAAGATAACGATGTCAAGCCGCAGGGTAACGAGGAGTTCGAGTTTGTGTCTCCCCGACAGAACACCAAGGGCGGGCCACGCTACGATGCCATTGCAGTGCTAGTCGTGATGTCCTTCAAGGTGCTAGTGGCGCCAATCATCTTGATAGCGATCTGTATCAACTCGCCGTACTTGCAGTCGCCTTATGTCTTCCGCGCCGCCAGTGAAAGTTATCTCGGATACGAGAAACTGGATGCAGATATCACCTACGGGTGCCCTGGCTGTGGTGTCTCCTGTGAGCGATCGGTGCTCCAGCTAGCTTAGTTTCAACTCGACCCCATGATGGGGAAACCAGCGTACGGCAGTTTGCGTACCAACACGTTTGAGGGCTACAACGAAACCTTAAGTGCCGACGCGAAGGCACTTATCGCAGAACTAGACAGCAGTGATGCCATTTGTGGGGATGGCACGTCGGAATGGGACGACTCCCTGACATTTATTTCAGCGAGCCCGAAGTTGATCGTGAAAGCAGTCAGCGTGCTTGACCTCCCGGTGTCCAACGATATGGTAGCAGAAGTCACGGCCGCTGTAGCTGACAGTTGTAACTCGCGCTGGACAATTGAAGCCTGGCTAAAGACGTTCATGTTTCAGCCCATTCCGCACATCAACGAGTTTTCTTCCATTCTGGCAGCAGACCTGACGATTTTCCCGGAATCGCTCGAGTGCCGCAAGGCAGTGTCTTATGACACAGACACCGCACTGACACGAGCGTTCGTGTCGGAGGGTCTGGATCAAACTAGAAATGCCCCGACAACGCTGCGGTTATTCCCGTACAACTTTCCTTGCGTTATCAACACGGTCGGAAGAACTGTAGCGCCAGTTAGTGACGCCGAATCGACCTCTGTCATTGTCCAGCCGATGCTTCGCGGGTACTACGGCGGTTGCTTTGTGCACCTGGTGAACACATCCGGCATCTACATCGATGAGCAGTGTGAGATCAGCTCGCTGTGGATCGATTACGGTTTGATGTTGCAAGCTCCGGATGACATCCCAATGTGCAGTACCGAGGGCGTTTGCGTTCACAACTACTACAATTCACAGTGGGAATGGGCCTCCACGGAGTCTGGCGAGGATATTATCTTAAGCCACAACACCATCCGGTCGCGCTATGCCGACAAGGTCGAGATGAGTGTGCTACCGGGTATTGTGATCATGCAGATTCTCCTGATGAGTATGCTGAGTATGTATCAAGTCATGAGCCAGAAACAGTCCGTGCTGCTGAGCCAGATTTGGGCTTACCGTTGCCAAAATGGTCGTATGCAAGCCATGTACCTGCTTCAGATCGCTTATCACTTGTACCGCGAGTCCGACACGTACTACTTGGCGCTTGGCACAGGTACAATGTCGGTGGAGTGTGTGTGGAACCTGACGTTCTGCGTGATGGCCTTCTCGTACAGTTTTGTGAATATCGTAAAAAGCCGCACGGGTGAGCAGCAGCTGGATCGCCACTTCCGCCTCTCGTGGGAAATGGTTCTTCTCGTCGACACAGCCATCGTTGCCAACATGCTCATTTCGATTCGCTACACAAGTCTCAGCTACATTTTTGAGATCAACTCCAAAACCTTGCTCAGATCAACCGCTGAAGGTGCAGATGTGCGTCGTTTTCAGCGTGAACATCGCCGTCGTGATCGCTGCGTTTGCTATGGTGGTGTGGGGAGTTACTGCTACGGTAGCATACGTCTTGAGAACTCGTCACAACCCCCACCCTGTACAAGATCTGATGGCATGGTTGATCTCGTGGAAGGTTGCGTTTCAAGTCACACTTCGCCCCCCACCCAAGTCTAAGACTAAGACCCTCAGCCACACGGCTTCGGTCGTAAACCTCACAGATGCGACGTCGTTCGAATGCTACTGCATCGGTGAGCACTTCCGGTTCATGTTCAACGACTGCGAGGACATTTCTCACGTGAAAAAGAACAACCTCCGGGTCCCGACGGCCGAGGCTGTGCTGTTGTCTGGCTTTGTGTGCCGGGGAAAGTATCTATATCGTGCCGACGATATTATCTTGCTTCTCTTCACACGCTTCGCACCGAACTTCATCCTGAGGACATTCAACGTGCTGATCGTTCGCTGGGATGTGAACCCGACAACGTACGCTGTGTCTCGCCCCACAGTCTGTTTGTGGACTGAAGTAGGAACTGATTGGCGAAACAAGACTAAGCCATTCCCATCTGCTTAGTGCAGCCTGGATGAACGACTACAGCTCAGGTTTACAGATTTATTTCTCATTCTAACTCAATACAATTCCAACAAACCAAGTTGAAGTTGAAGTGACCATCATTCTTGTGCGCACTCGTTGGAGTTCTCCGCATTCTCCGAGTTGCCAGCTAGTGAATAAGTGCGCAATGGAAGACGCGGCTGCGCCTCGCGTGGAGCTTGATGAAGGCGCCGTGAGGCCTCCGCGGTACGGTGTCCCGGCTCCAGACGGGGCTGTGTCCTTCGCCACAGGAGCTGCTTCTCACCGCAGCAATCTCTCAAGTCGCGGGGGGTCAAGAGGTTCAACGTCAACGGCGATCGACTCCCGATCGTCATTTCTCATCGCTGCTGTGGCGGAGAACCGCGCCCGTGAGATAGGTAACATTAACGTGCTAGACTTGAATTTGGTTAAGGCAGTGGCTCTGATGTCAAGTGAAATGGACAGGGATCTGTGCGATCGACTTGGTGTCGCCATACGAGTTGCTGCTGTGGACGGTGATCGACTCGCACTCTTACGTGGACACGATATCACTGCTTCAAGCCTATCAGGTGGAAACAACAATTTGTACGGAGCATCTGCGTACAAGCGCTGACTCATATTTGAACTACCGTAGCCTGTGGAAATCCTCGTGGTTGAAACATCCAAGCCTCGCAAAATCAACGACGAGATCACCAAGCGCTTCGCTGGATCGAACTGTCGCGTCGTACCACTTGCGCGGAAATATTTTGAGTGAGTTGAAAGAAAACTGCTAGCTGTGCATGCTGTTTTTTTTTCTAATGTGTTGACAGTCAGACCAAAGGAGCAGAAGATATCAAACGCGTGATGGCAAACAACGTCGATATCAACATCGGAAGGGTGCATTCCGTCGACGTTTACTCTTCTCTTGCTATTTTGCACGGATACTTACTGCTTAAAATGATGACAGAACTACGTTGCCATGGCCTCAGTGGCATGTGCGATGAAATACATCGAGTACATCCAAGGAGTATACATCGCGGAGAAGACTATGAAGGTGATCTTGTTATGCAATTCAATTGTGCCGATTATCCTAAAGCATACATGTATATTACGACTAAGAGTTGTTTTGCACTTGATAGGTTGTCCTTAGTCCATCGACGCGCAAACTGCTTATGGACCAAGCAACGATTTCTGCTTTGGAGTTGGTTCAAGGAACACGAGGAAGAAATGATAGCCAGGTATCTTTCACCTCGAATCTCCGTGAAGTGTTTTTCTACTGCTCTCACAGTAAACAACACATGTATTGTTATTAGTCTCTTTGCAAGATGCTGAACAACACGCAAACCACTGCTGGAAATCGGCTGTTGAGATCAACGGTAGGCGTGCAATAGCCTACATTAAACATCTTCGTATCTAACCAAGATTTGCTGATTTTTAGATGTTGCAGCCAACGTGCCACCTGAAAACGATGTACTATACTGTGTTCTACCTGTTTCATCTTTTTAGTGCAGATCATTCTCACAGTTCGTGCGCTCCAGTCAGGCGCGCCACGAAGTTGTCGGAATTTTCCTTGATAACCCCGCGTGGTTTTTCGATGTTATGGAGGAGCTACGCGACTTCGTTGATTTGGATCGCCTACTGGTCAGTTAACATACATTCTCTCAGGAAAACCAGCATACAAATTCATGGTTTATCCTGTGCTTTTCTTTTTGAAGGGCCAACTAGTTTTTGTCCCCAAAGTTATCACTCCTCGGGTTTCGCGAATCGCCGTAGGCAGTGTGATTGCACTCAAACACACATTGGAATGCCTGCCGAAACTAGTTTCGTGCTTGGAAACTACCTCGGTTAAGCTAGCTCGTCCCTGCCCTCTACTCGACTCAATAATTCAAAGGTACGCTTGATTCACGACGGGTTGTCGAAATGCCTCGTTCTAACTAGCCTGTCAAGTTTGCGGGACGAGCAATTCACAGGGATTAAGGCAGACATTGAGCGAGTTGTGAACGACAGGTATCTCGTGCTGTTATCGCGCTTTTCATGCAGTCAATTTAACCCACACTTTTTAAATAGGGTGAAGGTTTGCCGCTCAGCAGCGCAGAAGCGCATACAAGAATGTTTTGCTGTCCGAGCAGGTGTTGATGGCATGCTTGACGTCGCACGACGAGCCTACCTCGATACGATCGAGAAAATTCACGAGGTCATACACACGTACAAAGAAAACCTCGGGATCCCCATTCGGCTCAATTACACGTAAGTTACTGCACTCGAGCAATTCTAGTATTGCTATTCTGTGGAACTAATCTTTTTGGTTTGTGAAACAACTTTGATTATAATAGATCACGACGAGGATATTATTTGGCTGTTCCCGTCAATGCCAAGGATTTACCCGCGAGTTTTATCGAGAGAGTGGCAACTAAAACCGGTGCTGAGATTTAGTTTGGGGGGAGATAGATAAAATGATGTATCTGATCTTGGTCAATGCTTGCCATAGTGATCTGCTGCTCCACCAAGGCGCTGGTTTCGCTCAATGTGCGACTCAAGGAAGCGCTTACTGCAGTCTACAAGCTATCAAACGATGTTGTCCAGCAACTCCTCGACAAAATTCGCCCTCGAGCCTCAACCATGCATGCGATGGTTGAAAGTATCGCAGTGCTTGATATGCTTCTCAGGTACGGCCCTCCATCTTGTCTTAGCGTTGTGTTGCAGATGACACTAAATAGATTTATAGCTTTGTGAACGTCGTAGCCCTGTCACCACCAGATCAGCCATGTAACACATTCATAGTTAAATCAAGTACTTCAAGCATAGCTCACAAAGCTGGGGCGTATGCGATTCTGTAGACACAAGACCGACTGTCACTGAGCATGGCAACTTGATCATTAAAAAGGGCCGACACCCGCTTGTTGAGCGTGTACTGAAAGATCGAGCGTACATCCCCAGCGACACGGTAAGTGCTACCGTGTGATAAATATTTACCCCTGTACTTTTACCTCATGCTGACTGTTGTAAAAAGTTTTTTGACCCACTGAGCACCTTCCACAGTAAGCAACTATGCACGTAAACACCTCACAGACTTATAGTTTGTAACCCTTTCCGGTAAAGTTGTCACTGGCCCCAATTGCGCAGGCAAGTCGACATACCTGCGAGCAACGGCACTTATCACAATAATGGCCCAGATGGGATGCTATGTTCCCGCTTCCGATGCTGCCATTCCAATTCGAGATCGGATCTGTACAAGGTTCGGAACTTCCGACGACATGGAAGAAAATGCCAGCTCGTTTGCTGTCGAGATGACAGAGACAGCATTCATCCTGGAAACGTGTACGTCGAGGTCATTGGTACTCGTTGATGAGCTGGGCCGAGGAACAGCCAACGACGAAGGTGCTGCGATAGCGTGGAGTATCGGCGAGGATATGGTTCACCGAGGATCGTACACGTGTTTTGCAACCCATTATCACCAGCTTAATCGTCTCGCTCGTCTGTATCCTCGCTGTCGTTGCTACCACATGGGCACTGGGTCAAATACCGTGCGTTGCTCAACCAATGCAGGTTGACCCCCCACCTAACTTTGTTTTGTTGTCAGAATTCTGTGCATTTTCGCTACGTGTTAAAGGACGGACCCTTTCCATCTATTGGCATGTACGGCATCAAGACAGCGGCATTGAGTGGGTTGCCAACAGAAGTGATCCGTGAAGCAGAGCGCACCTACGAAAAATTGCGTAGCGACCGTGAGGCTAGAGAGAACTCGGCTGACCAAGCCTTGACGACCAATGATACCAGCAGGATCAACAGAAATCTCCTCCATCACTTATACGTCCTTCGATACGCGGACCTAGATTACACAGGTATTGCAGATACGATACGATTGGTGTTTTGGCGAAGTATTAGCTAAATTTCTCTGTTTCCAGGTCTTCGACGCCAACTTCAACATCTTAGGAATCGATTTTTAGTCCCGACAGAGTAAAGTATATTCTTTAGCAGACTCCATCTACCTCATTGCTCCTCATCTGCGAATACACATATTTTGGAACTGGCAAAACAGTCACAGTGCCGACTTAGAGTATCCTCCATGGTGTATCTCAGCTCTAAGCAGTGCTGGATGTGACAGTGGTGAGCGCATCCTACACAAACAGTGTCGAGTTGACATGGCCCGCATCTGTATACAATGCGGAAACTGTCCGATGTCAGGCTTTCATACTCTGGCAACGAACGGCACATACTCTCAGCTGTATACATCATTCAACGTTGGCAGGTTAGATAATGAAAAAGTAACGTAGTCTTTGGGGATCTTACCTGCACTTCCTCCAAATGATCGGGATTTCTCTCGCTCGATTGCTACATGTCAAGTGATCAAAGTAACTTTGCTCAAAACGATGCTTGAGTTCAGCAAGAGGTGAGCTCTAGCGAACCAACCTCGATCACCCCAGACAAATGTCCGTCCTCGTCCTGCTCGCGCACTGATCAACGATAGCTCGGGTAGCTCGATCTTCAGGTTTGAGCAACATGATCGTTAAACGCTGAATTAGGTGTGCATCAATCCACGATGCACTTACATTGATGGGGTACAAAATGGAGGTGCTGGATGCATCAGGGTCAGGCACGTCGTAGTCACCATGAATACCTTGACCCCATAACCAGAGCTTTCTTGCATCGGATATTGCCAACGAGTGTCGTTGTCCAGCATCGATATAGCGAATATTTTCGCGCCGTATCTCATCTACAGATCGAGGAATTAGCGCGTCCCACGTGTCGCGGTGGCCTAGGATACAAAATCAATTTCAGCACTGTTTGAAGTATTCAATAAAAGATTAAGCAAGCAGCCTACCGAGTTGTCCGTAGCTACCAGCTCCCCATGACCATACGCACACACCTTGAGGCATATCTATCTCGATAGGAATGAGAATCCGTTGGTTAGTACTTAAGTACTTTTTTTCAATGGAACAATATCATGTGTTGGCGAACCTGAGGTTGCTAGGTTGTGCGATCCTCCCGCGACAACAGTAATAACTTTCTGCACGCTAGTGTATTAGGCCTTTCGAACTGGTAATGTCATACAATAGAGAACATTGCCAACCCACCCGCCCGCGGAAAAAGTTAATGCGCGTTGGCTTCAACCTCGTTAGTTCGTCATTGTGACCCAGTCGTCTATTAGAAAAAAAACAAAGTTAGCTGTACCCTCCAACGAGCTATGTAGATAATGAAATGAGTTAATCAATGTCTACCCATTTTCCCCGAGCCCCCATGAGTAAACCTGCCGATTGAAGAAAGTTTCGCCAGTCATGACCATAGAGTGTTCATCACCAGCTGAAACGTGAACCACGTTTAGACCGTCGAGGCTCGTAATTCTGGTTGGAGACAAACGGGGATTTGTATCTCCTGCAGTAGTGTTAGTTGAAACAATCCTGCAGTTAAATTCTACCTTGCACCTACCCATGCCTAACTTCCCGCTGCTGCCGTCGCCAAAAGCGTAGACACCGTCCAGTTCTGTAAGGACCAGAACATGATGCAAGCCAGCACTCACGCCGGTGACACGCATGGAGTTGAAAATCTTTAACACTCGAGGAACGGCAGATGACTTAGTGTCTCCATGTCCCAAAACACCATAATCACCTCGACCCCACGAAAGAACTAGTAGAGCAAATAGTAAGTTAGAGAAGTATTTAATGACATCACAAAACGGCATGCCCACGTAATATGCACCGTACGATTGTTGCTGGATACAGCATTCATGGTAAAGTCCCGAGTGGACACTTTCTGAAGAGAGTGCATGCGACCTTGAGCCATCCTCTCAATCGAAGTGAGCCGACTTGGGTCTTGTCGTGAAGCTGGTCGCTGCAGTGAATCAGGAATAGGCAACACTGAACAGGGTAACTCAGATTCACATGACTGACCGCTAGAAACAAGAACGACAAAACGAACCAACGAACCAACGAGAGCAAATGAAGCGAATCCACTTGCAGCAATAATCTTCACGCATCCACCAACATCGGCTAATCCAATTTCCACTTTGACTGGCGCAGATCTGCTTGTGTCGGCATGACCAGCAACCCCAACGGCATTATAAGTATTGTCACCATTCGCGAATACGGCTGCAGACTCTGCTCGTAAACACAAGCGTCAGCAAAAATCTAACACTAGTACTTTAATGTTACTAGCTTATTGCCCGGTATATGCCTACCGCTGAGCATGAGTGTGTGGTATTTTCCCGAAGCAACCTGTCGGATACAGTGACGCAGTGATCATCACGGTGTTATCAACGACACAGCATATTTATCAACGATCACACAGGCTAACTCACGGCAACGAATTTGGCATCGCGTTCGACCGTCCAAATTCGATCCTTGGAGTCGTGAACTCGAATTTTCTCCTTGATAGATGGCGTTAGTGTTGGCTTGGTAGTGGTGACCGAATTCTCCGAGAAAAGACTCTGGCGCTCTGCATTTTCCCAAGTATATTGCTGCCACTGGTCTCTTGGTCCCACAATTGCAGTGTTGACATCTCCAATTCGCCACTCCTGCTTTCGGTGAAGTAGACAATCTAAACAAAAGCAACCCGTCTGGCCGACAACATGGCGGATCTCCTGCTCATTAGAAGTTGTTGAAAGTTAAACTGGTGTCAGGCCAATGAGTCTATCACTTGGGCCGTCCAGACACAAATCAAAGCACGAAAATCTTTACACGTGCGGCAATGGCTCTCTGGGCTGCCACTTTATTCTCCGCTGAGAAGTCCTGGCGGCAGTCTTCTATCTCGCTTTGATCACGGATCCGGCGCTTCAAGATCGCGTGGAATCTGTCCAAATCCACTGGCAGGTCCATTCTCCAAATGAAAAGACGCGGCTATTCTGAACGAGTAAGAAACTCATGTTGAGTCTCAACACCACCAACGCGCATCATTCACGACAGGTAGTTGGTATTATTGCTGGTAGTGAGTGACCCGCTGCCCCCAAGACAGAACTCAATTTTCGGAAGGTCGCGTTATTGCGGGATCGGAGCCGTGATCACAACCGTGACACTTAGAAGTGAGTTCTCGATAACTTCATTCGCATCTTCATCATACTTTTCCGTGTCCATGATGAATCGCCCTGAAATGGTCGAAGTTTGAGGTGCAGTAGCAAGATTGACGGCGAGCTGCAACAGCAAGAATGCAGAGTTAGTAGAAACATGTCACAGTTAGCACTTCCAGCTATACCACGGTCAAAAGGAGCCGACGTACGGGGAGTTTGATTTTGATCAGATTTCGAGTAGCTTGAAGCAACATTGCGTTGTGCTGGTCACCATTAGCACCAAACGGCGGCTCATCATCGACGAAAGCATCTGCGAGGTTCGGGTCTTCATACGGCCCAACGATGATCGGAGCCAAATCTTGCAGTACAACCTGAGTACACATAACCGTCAGTTCTGCAGTCGGTCATATAGGGCGGTGCCATGCCACACAGGCGAGCAACGTACCTGTCCGTTCCCAGAGAGCTCTTCATTAGCCTCAGACGAAGGTGCAGAACGGAATGTAATGCGAATGGCGTCGTCTAGTGGATTTTCCACTAGCAAAACGCATTCAACGCTACCACCATCATCAACACGGTAGGGCAGTCGCTGGAACATAATGACGGGCACATACTGCGCGGCCAAATTGGCCTTCTTAAACCATGATGCAGAAACGGGAAGCGAGCTATCTCCACTCATAGGACTGATCTGGGGCTTCACAAGGATACCAGCCGTGCCACGTTCGATCGATTCAACACACCGCCACGTGCGCTTCACTCGCAGCAGTGGTCGAGACGGGAAGAGCTTGTCTGCCCCCCGCGACTGATCCAATGGATTCAGCAGTCGCTGGTGCAACGTCGACACCTCCCCCATCTCACGTTTTTGTCCGAGTTTTTCCAGCATCTCACGAGTCTTCTCCGATGTGTCTTCCCCCCACGAAGTCCCTTGGGTTTGCAACGCTGCAAGTTGTTTCGTCAGCTCTGGCCACTGATGTTCACGTCGCTGCTCCAGCAGCCGCTGCTCCTTCTCCTGTACTTTTGCGAGCGCCTGATCATACTTCCAGCCTCCCATCTCCGCCATCCTCTGCAGTCTAAACTTCTTCATCTGGTGCTCGCGTTGCAGCTCCTTCATCGAGTCTGCAAGCAGCTGGAGTGAGCTACTGCGACCTAACAAAGCTGCAGTCGTCCCCCCATTGGACGAAGAGCTCGCCAACGTCGAGTAGTGCGAGTGTAGAGCCTGGAATATGTCCTCGTGGGCCGCCTGCCGCTCCCTCGTGATTGCCGTCATGACCAGTGCGTCCGGATCGTCGTCCACCAGCTCCAGCTCCAGCGAGTCCCAGCGACAGTGCGCGCACAGGAAGAAGAAGCGCTGTTTGCCCTCGTGGAAGGCCGTGGACAACGCGTTCTCGCACGTGGGGCAGCTGAAGCAGCGGCTCGAGCGGTTCTGGTACATGCTGGCCTCCTTGGACGGCAGGTTCACCAGCAGGTTCCCGCAGTAGTACGACTCGAATTCCTCCACGCTGCAGCCCGGAAGGCGGCACACGAGCTTCTCGCACGTCTCACTGAAGAACATAGAACTCACGGGCGCCAGATGCCCGCATTTGCACGTGTAGCGCACGCTCACGCCGTCGACAGCGTCGCCTTCGCTGGACATTATTGACACAATAATTGTGGATCGATATTGGGGAACGGAATATAACACCTTAATTACGACCTAGGCGTTATTTTGTGAGCGTTCTTCAGTGTAGTAGTCCGAGAATTAGTACTGTTAGTAGTATTATAATAATGTCACTACTATTACTGCGGAAGTACGAAGCTTACTGTTTGCTTGTCAAATCCGATAGTAGTGCTAATAGTTTAGTAGCAAAAGAGCCCAGCGATATCAGTGCAAGTAGTACTACTATTCTGAGAGAACTTCAACCAACGTCTTTGAGAGTCGCGCATAATGGGTGATTTCCCCGCCCACCCTATTCTCTCATACCTCGATTTACCACAAACACGATGAGGTGTGTGAAAGACTGTCACTGGAAAGACGTCCGGTAGACGTCTCCTTGCAGCGTTTGCGGGTGTCTTGTACACCACCCCGCAGCAACGAGCTCTGTACGGAGGCAGAGCTTTCTAAAATATGACAGCTGCATAACTGCTTCACAGTCTCTGGATTGATACTCATATGTTGCACGTACAGATTTTGCAGCTTTGAGTGCTCCAGAAAGTTCTTCCATCCTGACATGGACACCCAGGAGCGCACACCAAGCAGCCTCTCGGGCATTTCGGTGTCGAGCCAGGCCACGGTGATCGACCTCGCACAAGAGAAGCTGGAAGAGGAGCTCGAAATGACAAATAGTATTCCAGACGAGATCAGCCACGCCCCAACTAAAAACGCGACTGACCCCGTTTGAGATGGGGTACATCAACTTGGAAACCGGTTCCGTACAAAAGAAAGAAATTCACTCACAATTGCCTGCTTTATTTGACGACGGAGACACAGAAGCGTCGTTATGTAAGGCCAGTCACGCGACCAATGCTAAGGCCCACTTAATATTGACTCACAGAGACCATGAACTGGCTGTTAAGGAGTAGCAGCACCGGCTGAATCGGTCGGACCGCTACATAGTGACTGTAGATGTGGCTAACAAGACGGAGACAATGTGGCGAGCTGCTAGTGAACACAGTGTTCATGAGGAGCAGCCAGTCAGTCATCAGAAAATCTGGCTGAAGCAGAAAGTAAACCAGGCCCAGGTCACGGGGCACATAGCATTGTAACGGGCCAATTGTCTTGCCCGGCTCGTTAAGCAAGTCGTACTGCCCAAGTGCTTGCTGCTCGTATCCTTCGTGGTCGTAGTGCACGTTCTATTTCAACGCAATGCAGGCCACTAAGTAGCCGGGACGTCCAAGTCGTCCGCTCCTATTTATTAAGTCTCCGTGTAGCCTACGTCGGCTACCTAAGTATGCCCGTTCTCAACTCGTAACTCGTTTCCAACTACAGCTAGTGTAGTTCAGGTGCACGTGAAGCACAGGTACGTCGTGAAGCCGACCAGATTAGCGCCCAGCTCCAAGCCACTTGGGATCACACATCGGACATAAACCGTCCCAATACCGCAAACACACGGCGGAATTGAAAGCATCGAAGCCCCATCTCTGTAGTCATCACCCCTCGCTGTCGTACTCTGCGCGTCAACCCCACCTATACAGCTGCTGGTATATCCTCAACTCGACTTGTGTTGGACGTTCTTGAACTACTTTCTTGGCTTCGTTGGGTCTCGTGTGCACTCGGTGTATCACTCGAGCTTCCAACTGCTCGACTAACTGCTGCCTGCGCTCTTGCTCGCAAATCTCGAAGTAATGACTGGTCACTTTGCCTCGCTGGCAGCTCTCACGGTCACCCACCGTCTAGATCGTCGATACCTCCTCTGACGGAATGCCGGGTCTTACCAGCGCTAGGTCTCGTTCGTGACTTGCTCGGAACGGCTCATTTCTCCCGTGAGCTGCTCGCTGAGTCTTTTCGATGTAAATATCTTACTCGTACGGCCGTTGACTCGTCCAGCTGGCCGCATCTTCGTGACAGCGGCACTCAACATCATCATGTCGCCGTTCCTCTCGCCACCAACTGCTTGCATGCTCGACTATACTGCTGACCGCTACTGCACGTTGGCTAATTCGTGATGGTGCGTTTTTATCTATTTTATTATTCGATCTACGTCAGTATACTCATCGAAATTTCTTGTGTATGTAGGCTGCCACACAACATGGTAACTACAGCAGCCTTTCATGCTCTGCTCGCCAGTCTTACAGGCGTTACGGAACATCCAGGCGATGGACGGAAACCTGACTGCGTCTGCAACACACCTTGTGCGTGCAGACTGCCCCCACCTGTCGGACTCAGAGTGGGAGGCGCTCCAACGACTGTCAACAGTCATTGGCGAGGTGGCTGTACTGGCGATGCTGCGCACGCTATCACCGACAGATTAACACGGTGTTGTTCTGGGCTTTATCGTGAAGGGGGAGTGAGATGCTGCTGCCTCTACGACGGCGTCGTCCCCGACGACACCACAATCGATATCACGTGAGCAATTACGTGGGAAAACAGGGCGAACCTCTTCTCCGTTAGCCTGTCGAAGTCGACACAGCCATTACGGCTCGACGTATCGTCGAGCCGTTGTCGAAGGTTGCGTTCGCCATGTCGTGCCTTGGCGGACGAGCAAGGAGTTGGGCGTACGGACGCCGACTCACAGACCCTACGTACTTCAGCACACACGATGATTTCAAGCAGGAGATCAGACGAGCGTTCGAGCCCCCGCAAAGCGAGTTCCGATCGAGGGCAAAGTTCCTCGATCTGCAGCAGGACAAGCATCGCGTTCACGCTTACGCCCAAAGAGCACGGTACTTGATCTCGAACATCCTGACCAACCCGATAGACGAGGCGACACAAGGTCGTCACGTTCATGAAAGGCTTGAAAGATGGGCCGGCCAAGACCTATCTCTTCCGAGAGTACCCAAGTACTCTCGAGGCTGTGATCACGTTCACAATGTAACAAGGGTTTAGCCTGCGGCAGGCTAAACTGGATGTGAACGTGACACGGATGCCACATCCGATGGTAAGGACGGGAGGCCCAGAGCCAATTGACCTCTCGAACGCGACGGCTGGGAATAATACACCGCGTCGCGGGGCTGACGTACGATGCATCCGTTGCGGACGCATCGGTCATTTTGCGCACGAGTGCACAGCACCTGTGCACAGGCAGAGAAGCCAACGTGGCGATGCAGGGTATCGCCGCGATCAATCAAGAAACACGCGGAACCAGTAGGCGCGGGGCGCCCTACTGGCAATGCAGTCACGCGTGTCGACATTGGACACACGTCAATGAGGGCTGTGGCTCCCAGTGAGAGGCGGTCTCACTGCAACAGGCGAGATGACAAGCCCAACCTTGTCATCCTGGACGTGACTTCGAAGAGAGTGGACCCTCTTCGTGCATTGGTAGACTCAGGTGCGTCGAACAACTTTATTCGACAGCAAAGTCTATCAAGCGTTGACTTCGAGGAGGTGCAAACACCTCGAAGCATATTAGAAGTACGCCTGGCAACAGGTGCCGTCGTGAAGACTGAGAAGCGTGTCGTACGCGTAC